>JAZHYW010009997.1:0-39233 GCA_037355805.1 Ixodes ricinus | reverse complement strand
CCGAGTAGGATGCATGCTCGTCAAAATCTTTGGTCAACACATGGGAAGCAGAGACAAGGCTCTGTGTTCTCACGAGTTGTTTCCCCTTCCAGGAGAGGCCAAGCAGCAGCAGGCGCCAGATGGCAGCCGAGCCGGTGCCCTCCACCTCACGAGGTAAGTTCTCTTCCTAGGGCAACTGGGACCTATCATCAGTGGTGCAGGTATGAGCACCATCATCACCTATACTCGGTTTCCTGGCAGACGCAACGCCAGGCCGGGGGCCGTGGGTGCGGCCCACCGTGCCTCGCGCCCCCCCCCCCCCCCGGCAGTCGAGGCAGGAGCGGCACGACGCGGCTGCCATCCAGGCCGTGGAGCAGCAGGCCCTGCTGCTGCAGCAGAACACGGACCAGGCTGCAGAGGAGAGGGAGTTCCGGGGCCGGGTACAGGCTCAAACTAAACCTTACGCGCACTTACAACTAACAAGATTCAGACGAAGGTGCCGCCACGAGGCCACAGAAAGCAGTGCATGTCCACAATGGTGCCGAATGAAAAAGAGTTGTGGCATAAGCAAGGTCTTGGCAGACTGTGGGTGTGTGGAAATATGCTGCCCAATGTTAATGAAACTCCTTTTGCCATTTCAGCTCCTGGAGGTCCTGGAAAGGATCTCCGAGCGCCTTGACAGGACGGCCTCGGAACTCCAGAACACCCACAGCACCCTGGTCCAGGTGCTCCTCCTGCTGGCCAGCAGGGCACTCCAGGAGCCCGCAGCCCCAGCCCACCCCGCCGCCCCGGCCCACCCCGCAGCCCCGGCCCACCCCGCAGCCCCGGCCCACCCCGCAGCCCCGGCCCGCCCCGCAGCCCCGGCCCACCCCGCTGCTCCGGCCACAGCCCCGGCCGCAGCCCCGCCCCCCCCCTTAACTGAACTTTAATTTCATTTATTTATTTATTCACTTTACACCGGCCACAGCCCCGGCCGCAGCCCCCCCCCCCCCCTTTAACCGAACTTTAATTTTATTTATTTATTTATTTGCCTTACACCGGCCACAGCCCTGGCCCACCCGCTGCTCCGGCTACAACCCCGGCCGCAGCCCCCGCCCCCCCTTTAACCAAACTTTAAATTTATCTATTTATTTATTTTACACCTGCCAAGCCGGCCACAGCCCCGGCCGCAGCCTCCCCCTGAAACTGAACTTTAAATTTATTTATCTATGTTTTACACATGCCAAGCCGGCCGTTTAATTTTGCAGCCTTTGAGATTGGCGCAATAGTCAGATTACAGCAATCGCCAAGAGCTGGATTTGACCATTTTCCTTGGGTAACCCGTGAAAGAAATAGAAAATATTGGCTGGGCAACAGGCAGATTTATGCTCAAGCAAGCCATGTCTCGTGTTTGACGAACAGCGACAGCTATACTCGGCGACAGGTTAACAGTGAAGTGGAAGCTCCTCCCACCTCTTTGCACTTTAGCAGAGCGAGCAGTGGAGAGGAAGCAAGCTCCTCTCCAGCCTTTGCTTTGCTGAAGTGGGAAGAGGTGGGAGGAGCCTCCACTTAATTCTTAACCCGTCACTAACTATAGGGAGTGTTCTTTATTTCCTGTCTGGTGTTAAGACATTTTTCATTGAAAACTTAAGAGGCCTGCAGTCTAGTCATGGATTGCAATAGCAGCTACATTTATTTTGTCTTACTTAAGCAAATAACTTGGCCTTTATGCTTTTTATGTGTATCATTGTCATATGTCTGACGAAATGCAATCTATGTGCTTCATAGTGTCCTTAAAACATGTGATATATTTCTTCAGAATGACCCAGTGTTTATACGGTGCATCTCTAGTCAGAAATAATTTTTTTATCTTTCGAGATTTTGCTATTGCTGTGCTCAAATAAGAATGTTTGGAGCAACATCTGTGATACTTCTTTCAGAGTGGTCCAGTGTTTATATGGTGGTATGCTAGTCAGAGAATATTTTTTTTCCTTTAGAGATTTTAACTATTGTGCTCAAATAAGACGAGAATGTTCAACGAAATATCTGTGATATATACTTCAGATTGCCCAATTGTTTACATGGCTCCAGTCGATGCCGAGTTGTACTTCCGAGAAATACTACATTCCATGTCACACTTTTATTTATAAAGTTACAGGTTTTCTTAAAGTTACAACAAATAAAGCAATTTTCAAAACTACCTGTGCACTGTCTTGAGACAACACAATCACCTAACTTTGATGAAGTGTCATAAAAGAAATAATAAAATGGAGCAGAAGGCAGGACGCTTTGAAGCATTCGTAAAATGAAACAATGCTTATGACAACAATATCCCTGGTTCAATCAACAACTAAGAAATCAATCTCTGCAAAAGCAAACATTTCTTTCTAGAGGTAGTCTAAATTAATTCTCAGTTCTTTGCAGGGGCAAGCCAGATGACCTGTTGGTCTGGCAACTAAACCTCTGAACCTTTTCTGTCACTGTCCACTGTGTCTCGTGCCTTCTGCTCATAAAATAAAAAAAAGGCTGTATCGATATCACCGCGATGCACTCGACACATATCCGGAGGCAGCACACTGGCTGTGCGACGAACTTCACAAGGTGCAAGAGCTGAAGAGAGTGCGTAGCTTATGAACGGCCATGACTGTGGAGCAGGAAGCGAAGTGTGCACTTTACGGCTTCCACGGGGAGGGCTTCACTGAGGGCAAGGATGTGACGGGGTCCTTGGTGGTCAGGACCTCAGTCGTGGTGGCGAGAGGTTCCCCGTCGCCGGCGGCGTCCACGCTGGGCACCACCGTGGCGAGGGCGCTGAGGGGCTTCCTGACGGTGGCCCTGATGGTCGGGACCACCGTCGTGGCGGCGGACTCCTTGCGTGTGGCGCTCCGCACGGGCACGTCTGCGGCGGGTTCCAAACCGGGTGACAAGGCGCTGCCTCAGAGCCTTTCCCCTGTCCGAGAGGCCGACCGGAAGGCCGGCAGGAGGGCCGGCAGGAGCCAGCCTCTCGGGAGCCGACGCTGACCCCTCCGAGCTCGGCTCAGAACCGTCCGAGCTCGGCTCAGACTCCAACTCTGACACTTCAGGGTCGGAGTCTGACTCCGGTTCTGGCTCGCTCGATGCAAGGCAGATGTTGTGGAGCACTGCACATGCCGAAATAATGGCAGTGGCTGTTGAAGGGTGGTAATACAGAACCCGGTGCCTTTGCAGACACCGGAATCTGTTTTTCAACAGCCCGATGCAGCGCTCCACAACAGACCTGACCGAGGAATGCGCCTTATTAAACCGGCCGCAAGCGGTGGAGGTCGCGGGGTTCCCGGGGACAGGGGTGATGAGCCAAGGCTCCAAGGGGTAGCCGCTGTCACCTGGACATGTAGAGGACGGAACATATTACATTCTTTTCTTTTCAAAATGAAAGGCAAGAAAACGGCAAAAACAGCTGTGTGCAACTATGTCAATTATAATTTAACTTAAGTGTGACTTAAACGTTTGTTAATATTTCTGCACTACAGTATCAGTTTACATTATGATTAATTAGCACCAGCTTGCCTGCACACTCCCTGTTATTTCATGCAACTATGTGTTTTCCTGGTGGGTCGTATGGGATGTGCGCTCAATTGCTTAGGGGTGCTGTGTTGTATGCAAGTGCATTATTAGGCCCCTGCATCCGACAGATAAAAGCTTTGTTGTTTTTGGGAGTGTGGCTGTGACCTTAGGCACGGGCAGAGCAGAACACGCTGTCTTTGGCGAGCAGGGGGATAAGGCGCCAGTTCGACGAGCCTCTCTCTTAATCCTCAGGGGAGTTGAGATGGGGAAAAGAGAGGGGTTGCCAGATTGGAAGGGGGTCAGGTCCTGCCGGGACACGGAGGGTCTAATAGGAGGAGCTAGGCAGACCGAAGAAGAAGGGTCAGGGAAAAGAATGCAGTGCGTGGGACAGAGGCGACCCGAGGACAGATTCGGCGAGCCCCTAGTGGCCAAGGAGGAATTGACCCCATTCCGGAAAGATCGACTGACGACCTTCAAAGCGACCAGGCGAGCCCCCAGGGATCAGCAAAACAGCTCCAACTTCATGCAAAGTGCCTGCCTTCAGGCTGACTCAACGAGCTCCAAACCAACCAGCAAGAGAGTACAGGCAGACAGTAACAGTGAGTGGGCCAAACCGGACAGCGAGTCGCATGCCTTGTGCAGTCTACTACTGTCGTGAGATTGGTGTAGTGTGGTTTTCGTAGCCTGCAGTGTGAGAGTTATATGGACATAAACAGATTAATGGCCAAACTTTGGGTGTTGTCTCACTTCAAGAAGTTCCAGCAACTGTGTCTGTGTGCCTCACAACAAGAACAGTTTGTGTGGTACTGTGGCTTTCAAGCAGTGGGAGCCACTGTGTGCGTAAGGAATGAATTCAGTATGCTCACCAAGCAGGAACCGGCCGTCGCGTGCCAGCTGCCCTTGCTCGAGTTGGTTTCGGAGCCAGGAAAATTGCCACACGAAGGAGTCGTGCACCGACCCAGGGTACCGGGGGTCGATGCACATTATTCGGCACTCGGCGTCACACACCTGAAAGTGAGAGAGATATCGACATGCAATCACCTGAATCCACAAGTAGTAGATTGCACTTATGGCTCACAAAGCAGTCGCAATTCCAGAACCTTTCAAGTTATTTTGTCTGACACATGCATGTCAACACACCTTCCTGGATGCAACGTACAACTACCTTCAATAAAAAAAAAAGTTTTTTTTTTATTTTTTATTTTTTTTTTTTGACGGAAGCTTGCACGTTTGAACAGATAAGTATTATTTTTGGGAGAAGCGTCTCACGGCTCACATGCTACGTAGAGCACATACTCACGCAGTCGTGAGACCCCCAGTCATAAAACGGCATATTTACACCGCATCGGCGTTACGTTTTTTTTTCTTCTACACATTTGGGACAAGTTTTGACAACGTAACATGAGTGTACTTACCACCATCACGTTGAGGGCGTAGAAGTACTTCCGGCACCAGTATGCCGCCTTCGTGACGGTGGGGTCGTGCTTGGACGGGCCGACGATGGAGACCATGGTCCCGTCCACGCAACCGATGACGCCGGGTATCCTGCCGAGCAGCCTGAAGCCCCTCTCCGCGTCGAACCTCTCGCTCGGCGTCTCGGGGAAGTGGATCCAGCCACGCTGGACCCCGAGACGACGCACGATAGCGACGGACACGGCGCGGACCGCAACGCTGACTGTCTTTTGGTCCCGCGCTACGTGTTCGTCGCTCGCCACCATGCCTTGGAAGCTCCCCGTGGCGTAGAAGCGCAGTGCACACAACACTTGAAGCTCCACAGTCATGACCGTCCACGAGCTACGCACTCTCCTCACCTCCGGTTCCTCGCGCAGTTCGTCGCACAACCACCGCACCACGATCTTTGGCAGGCGGTATTGCTTCCGGAAAATCTCCTCCGGGAGTTCGAATGCATCGCGGTGTTCTCGATACAGCCTTTCCGGCGAAAAAAAAGCTCTATTAAAGAAAAAGTCGAACTAAGGAGACGGCGACGCCTTGCCGCCGAAAACATGGCTGCCAATGACACCTAATTCCGAGCAAGTACCTTTTGAAACGCACTCAGTACAAAACGAAACGTCACTTTGTTGTCACGTCCGGTAGCCGACTCCGCCCAGTTTTGCCGACTCCGCCCACATTTTTCTAGGGAAATTACGTCAGTTTTGCTTCCAACCAATCAGACGTGAAGACGTCACTTCCGTGTACTTTTAAAAGGAACATGTACAATGTCGAACCTAGCTACCCTGGTGCACCACTCACTCAGAGTACTCAAGTTGAATTGAACGAAAATGTATTACCAGATGCACCACTCGTTCAGAGTAACTCTGTCCAATTGCTACGACATGTCAAGATCCCTTCTTCAGATCACACTTGAGAAAAACTAATATTTTTATTTTTTCGGTTAATATCGGTTAAAACCGGTTACCGGTGGAAATAATGTATGGTTATGGTTACGGTTACGGTTTTTGTAAATTTCAAATAACGGTTTCGTTCCGGTTACGGTTAATGAAAAAATTTCGTTCCTAAATGGTTTTCGGTTTCAGGTATGGTTACGGTTTGAGTCACTGCGTTAATGACCCCAGGCAAGCGGTTGTACTGCACTGGCCTAATTTCTCATCTACAGCTGGAAGACACGTTGCCCTTGAGGCAGACCAAGTTCTAGGCTATATAAACCTGCACACACCCCAATTTTTGTTTTACAATGGAGTCAAACCTCGAAGTAACAAACTTCTATATAACGAAACCCCCGACGTAACAAAGTACCTAACTTTTTTCTAACCGCAAGTGTATGCACGCCAGGTATTTTTGGCCTGTATGTAACGAAGTTCCGTTTGACGAAATTTCGATGTAACGAAGTTTCATGGACAATTCTGCACACCTTTGGGTCCCAAGGAGATTTTGGGGAAGCACACGCGCTGAAACGGTCTCCCGATAAAGCGCAAAGGGTGAAACAGGCAGGGTGTCGAACCGGAACCGAACCGAACCGAAAACTGGAACAGAACCGTTATTTTTAGCCGAACTTTGAACTGAACCGAAGCGAAATCTTCACCGCCATCTTAGAACTGAACCGGAACCGAACCGAAAAAATATAACGGTAACCGGTTCAAAACAGTTCAAGGGCATTTTCAGATAAGAACGAACAACCAGGTCGGGGGACCATTTTTAATTTTGATGAAAAAAATATATTTTGCTGGCTTTATGCCCAGAAGTATAGAACCAATCTTTGTTTTCGGAAAACAAAATGTCTTTGCGAAAAAAATTTGTAAGCACCCTCTCAGACTCGTGCGCGTTTTGCGCATTGCGCGATGTTGACATTTCGGGCAACTTCCCCAAAACTGTTCTGGCTACGGGTCTTGAAATATTCACTGACAAATTAGGCCTAGGAAAAATTGACAGAAAGTATCTATCACCAAGTATTAGGGTAGTTATTTTGAGAAACAAAAAACCGCAAACACGGCACATTGCGCAATAACGCTCTGGATTAAAGACTATTTTTCTCCGTATCTATAAAAGCTAAGGTCTTCAAACTTTGCCAGTGTGTTGCTCTGTATATAGTTCATCTTTGCGTAAACTATTGTTGTCCTGGTTGGCGGGAGCTATTTACAAGAATTGCTCACACAGGAGCATTTCACTAAAAATGCATTATTTTGAAAATCACTTAAAAAAAGGCCATCTTTGATTTTCTTTCAACTCTCCGAAATTCACGTTTATAATGTGTACTAACGGAGTCTGCAAAAACATGATGCAATATTTGTGTGGCTTTTAAGTTATAAAGCGAGAAACATGGCCCAAATTGACGCTAACGCGGTTGCCACAAATGGGCCGTGCACATACCCGTTCTTCACCATTTCATTATTATTAGAAAGCGTAAAAATGCTACAGGATGTGATTATAATGCAATTGAATGCAAAGGTGTCAGGAAAAGACAAATTGACAGCACAGAGGTGGACGGTAGTTGTGAAGGGAAAATTCCTACTACGTTTTCGTACAAGCGCCCCAAAAAATGCCCATAGGCCGAAGCGATCGAGGTGCGCCACGGTGTAACATGCTTCGCGGTGACTGTTTAAGCAACCGGAGCGACTTTGCAAACAGATCAGCCTACAACCTTGGCGGTAACATGATATAGGAGGTATAGGGCGCGGCAGAACCTGAAACTGCGCCGTCTGTGAGCACCAATAGATCCACCGCAGTGGAGGGCCGCTAACGCGTAAAAAATAAAAAATACTGTAAAGCAAAAATATTCCGATTTCCTGAGATTGTTTGTATTAGACGTTTTCTGATAAAATCAAACAACCATGTCCAGTCGACATTTTTTTTTAATTTTAGCAAAGGATATATATTTTTCTTGTTGTGCAAGCGCAAAAACATATTAAACTTTTTTTGCGGAAAATAAAATTCCACTTGAGGAAAAAAAAGCACAAAGTCGCTGTCGGTATACGCTCTCGTTTTTGCGACTATCGTGAAACCGTTCTTTTGGACATTTATTAAAGAAAAACTGTTGTCGTCTTAGGTTTAATATTTTTTGTGCAGAGATTTTACATAAAATAAAAGGAGGTAAACATGTATTATCGATCACGAAGCAATTCAGAGCTTTATGGATCCGGATCTTAAAAGGCTGGACATTCAAATTTTTTAAATGATTTGAACGCGTCTGTTCTATATTTGCATAAATTGTCATTGATTATTGAAAACGATAACCTTTCTAAAATAAATACACTGAAATTTAGACAGGTTACCGAAATTGCAATAATTGGAAAATCAGTTTAAAATGAAGGCCATCGCACTTTTTCTTCTACTTTTCAAAGATCAAGGCTAATAATCGGTCCCATCTGTCCTAATAGGCCCTTGAAAAATGCTTCGTAATATTTATTTTTTATTTTACAGTGCTTTAAATATACGAAATTGCCGTAAAGGGAGTAGAGAAAGATAGGACATTTCCGATTTCAAAAAAAGGCAAGCAAGGGGTCGAAAAATGTAGGAAGTCTGTGAAGAGAAAGCACTGTGACAGGAATTCGTAAAAAACTAAAATTGATACAAAACATTACAGGCGAGTTTGAAGTACAAGTCAACAATTTAAATACAGATTTCTCGGATCAGTGAATTTCGAAACCTACCCTTCGTGGGAGGCTGGGCTGCTGACGTTTAAATAGTGATAAAAAAAGAATTATGTTTAAAGTGTTACAATTGAAACTAGTTTAATTAATCAAGATTCTGTGCGCACATTCGGAGTTTGTTGAGTGAATTCTTTCTGCCGGACACTGACCTGAGTCGGTCACAACGCTCTCCTGGCACTCCGAAGGAAAAAATTTTTCCCGGATTGCTTCCGATCATTGTTTGTTTTCTTCTCAGTGGCACCGCAAGCTCGCGACCTCAATCTGCTTTTCGCAGCTATAGGAGTCTTTACTCTTAAAGATATATCGACTTTTCTGCGGCAACTGTTCTTGTTAAAACAGCTTTGGGCACGAAATGTCGCACCGCGTACACTACCACAAGTGACAGGACTGAATTTCATGCACAACAGAAACAAAGTCCCAGTCCTTAGCTTCGTCAGCTTTCGGGAGGTGGATTAGTTTCACCTTCGGCAGTTTAGTGTTCAGTGGGGCAACCATCTCTGACGCCGACTGGATCCCCGACTTGGTGGGCCGTCGGAGGCTGTACAGCGTTGTCTGGTGCTTTACACGGCCCCCGATTTAATCATAGGCACACTCGCCATGTCAAGCTGCGGAAAAAATACATCTCGCTGACGTATATTTGCGGCTCTGCAGCTCGTGCAGTAAGTCACATGGGCATGCCTAATTTGGTTTCGTGATTCTCCAGATCGTTGTCTTATAAATTAAGTTACAGACAATCTCATTCAATCGCAATTATTTTTTCCTCTTTTATGTATCTTTATTTTCTACGCGTTGTGCGGCCCTCCACGGCGGCGGATCCATTGGCGCTCACAGGCGGCACAGGTTCAGGTTCCGCCGCGCCCTACCTCCTATATCATGTTACCGCCAAGGTTATAGGCTGATCTATATGCAAAGTTGTTCCGGTTGCTTCCTTTACGTCACGCAGACGGAGAGGCTATACGCCGGCTGTTGAAACAGGCATCGCGAAGCATGTTACAGGGTGGCGCACCTCGATCGCTCCGGCCCATGGGCATTTTTGGGGCGGCTGTACGAAAATGTATTAGGTTTTTTCCCCTTCAAAACTACCGTCCACATCTGCGCTGTCAATTTGTCTTTTCCTGACCACCCTGTGGCATTTTTACACGTTTCAATAATAATGAAATCGTAGAAGAACGGGTATGTGCACGCCCCATTTATGGCAACCGCGTTAGCGTCAATTTGGGCCATGTTTCTCGCTTTATAAATTAAAAGCCACACAAATATTGCATCATGTTTTTGCAGACTCTGTCAGTGCATATTATAAACGTTAATTTCGGAGAGTTTAAAAAAATTAAAGATGGCCTTCTTTTTTAAATTATTTTCAAAATAATGCATTTTTAGTTAAATGCCCCTGTGAGAACAATTCTTGTAAACTTCTGCGCTAACAAGGACAACAATATTTTACGGCAAGATGAAATATATACAGGGCAACACACTGGCAAAGTTTGAAGACCTTAGCTTTCATAGATACGGAGAAAAATAGTCTTTAATCCAGAGCGTTATTGCGCGATGTGCCGTGTTTACGGTTTTTTTTTTTCAAAATAACTACCCTAATACTCGGTGATAAAAATACTTTCTGGTCAATCCTTACTAGGCCTAATTTGTCAGTGAATATGCCAAGACCCGTAGCCAGAACAGTTTTTTGGGGGAAGCCGCCTGAAATGTCAACATCACGCGATACGCAAAACGCGCACGAGTCTGAGAGGGTGCTTACAATTTTTTTCGCAAAGACAAAATTGTTTTCCGAAAACAAGGATTGGTTTTATACTTCTGGGCATAAGGCCAGCAAAATATATTTTTTCATCAAATTAAAAGTGGTCACCGGACATGGTTGTTCGATCTTATCTGAAAGCGCCCTCAAGGTAATTTATTTTTCATTTTTTGTTATTATCACAAAATGAACATATGGGAATAAAAAATTGGCGGCTGTATTTCTATCAATTGATCAAAACGTCATATACAGAATTGCAACGTATGGTAAATTGTGGGTTTTCGTGGCGCTTTTGTTTTGGTACTATGATTAACCACGTGTCACGTTGTCACGTGACGTCATGGTGTCAATACATGTTGTCAAGTAATGTCACGTGACCTCGTGACGTCACGTGACTCACTGCGTCAACTCGATTTAATTTGAGGAAGTCACTAGATGTATTAACCTTGTTGACAGCGTGACGTAACATGACATCACGATTTTGCACCGAGAGTCACGTGACACCGTGACGTAAGCGATTTTCATAACCCCTAGTCGAGTGCTCGGGTTCATGACAATCAGCATCGCCAAACATTCGGGTAACGGCTCATGTTCAATTAAATATGATAATAGCCCAACTCTAAAAATATCTGAAGCTCAGCCCAAGCTTTTGCTTTCCAAACCCTAGCCGCCTAGGGCATGACTATGATGAACACTGACGGTATATAATTAGCGTCAGATCACGTGGCCGCTTGTTCAAATTGCGAGTTGAGGAGGGGATCGACAGCTGTCTCTTTCCTTTATTTTTTCTGCATCTGCTATTGCGCGGAGGGGAAAACTAATGGATGTTTTCGCAAGCTATCAACGTCAGGGGTTACTTCTTAACAGTATTTATTGAAAGTACAAAAAAATGTTGCAAGACCAATTTTACATCATTGAGGCACCCAAACATTTTTTCGTTGTTGCTGAACTGCATCCGAAAGATGTCCCCGATAATAGAAGTATTGAAATGACTAAATGCGACTTATTAATATGACGTTACATAGAACTACATGTGTGTACGGAAGGAATACCTAAAAAAAAAAGATTTTAGTGACCTCAGAGGGACAGCCGAACGTTGGCAGTCGCTGTAAGTCTCACACGAGCGTCGTTCTCAAGTTATTGCCCAAGTTTCGACCCCCTGTGTATTTTGCTTAAAGAAGCTATAAAAAGATTTCTATACATCACTAAATTCTACTCAGGATCACTCCCTAACGTTAATAACTGATTGAACTTGGCTTTGCTCTTTTTTCTAGGCAATGGCAGTCGCCAAAAAATTAGAGAAATATGAGCATCGTTCATTCCCTCAACTCGGAGCCAGAAGCGGCCACGTGGCCTGGTGCCTGTCTTATGCCGCCAACGTTAATCATACCCCCGCGCTGGGGTTGGAAAGGAAGAAAACGCGTTCTGAGCTCCAGGCATTGTTAGAGTTCGGCTATTCTCATCACCGCAGTGGATGGACACGAGCCACTACCCAAGTGTCCGCCGAGGCATTGCTTGTTACGAGCCGATGTACAGTGCTCACGCAGTTCTCCTGTCCAATCCATGAGCCGCGCATGACTATTCAAGCCTAGAGAATTGTTAGAGCGCATGACTATTCAAGCACAGGGTTGTAAAGTGAGGGCCCAAAACAAGTGCAGGTAAAACCGAATATAACATTAGCCTCCCGAGGCAGTATTTCGCGAAGTTTCGAGCTCATGGAAGCTGATGAAATGTGATTTATACTAAGATTTTAAGAATCTTTGTCTGTCCTTCGCCCTATTTATATAAAATTATAAATTTCATTGCGTGCATCTTTACGCATCTCTTTTTGCAGTAATGCGTTCTGTAAGGGATTATTTTGGAAAATAACATTAATTATTTCTCTCTTTTTGAACATTTCATGTATTTGACTTCCAATCTATCATGTGAGCACAGAGCCCTTTTTGGCGTACCCTGCAACCCGATGTTTCACACTGCCAATCAGCAAACAGAAAAACACTTTTTCGCAGACTCCACAGCTCGCGTAGTTTCGAGTATCGTCCTTCCGCGTCGGTCTCAAGCGGTTATGTGAACTTTATAAAGTAAAATTTATTGATCGTTATAAAAATATATTTAATTACTAACTGAATATTTGACAACATAAATAAGGCGCCGACCACCCTAAAGCAATGCCCCCTAATTATCTGAAAGGTGTTCTGCCAATCTTTTCCGGCGTTTTATCCTCGAGAGGCACATTGTAAGTGATATGGGACAGCCTTACACACATTCCTGATTTTGAAGCTAATTTAAATAACTATGTGTTCCTCACACATATAACTTCTCAAACATATAGAAGTCTGTTATTGCCTCTTTTATGTGGTGAGCATTACTTTTATGTGTCTGTGGGCTGGACAAAAACAAAGTAAACAAGGGCGCGCGGCGGAACTATGACGATTACGCACGCAAACCGTCAGAAAGTGTCCAATTAAGTAGCTGCCATGTCGAGTAGAACGTGAAATACTACTTCGTTTTACTTAACAAAAAAGAATCTTGGAGGACGTTTAAGCTTCGCCTTTAAAAGTGGAACGCGATAGCCTTAACGGGCCTCGTTTGCATCGCCTTCTCATTTGCCGCGAAAGCGTGCCTCGCGGGGCCTAGTCAAAAGCGTCTGACTCGCAACCGAAGGGTCGTGGGTTCGAATCCCGCCTAAAATTCTTAATTTTTTTTTATTTTCAAGCAAAGGAATTACTTTAAAAAGGGAAATCATTTGAGACATGCGGCGACCTTTAATTCGCATTACATGTCATGTTTTAATCACTCTCATTCCACGCGTGATGTCACGTTTCACGTGAGCATTGTGGGTTGTTTTAAATTCTTGCTCGAGGGCATGTAGCTCTGACGTCACCACCCTATCGACCAATCAAGATTTTCCAGTCACGCCACCGGCATCGGCTTTTCTGCGGCATGAGCTCCTTAACGCTATCGCGTTAAAATCATCAATTAGCAAGGGTGATGCTCATTTGCAAATTAAATTGACCGGCATCTTGTCAAGAACAAACCTCAACAGCCAGGCTATGCCAGCTTCTCCTGAAGAAGATCGACGGGCGATCTTCTTCTCTCAAAGCCGTAACCTGCGGCGTGCCTCAGGGTAGCATACTGGGCCCTCTGCTCTTTAACATTTTTATAAACGACGTGGTAAAGGTTAGTACTCTTGCGCAGTTTGTAATATATGCCGACGACACCAGCCTTTTTGTGTCGGGCGTAGACGCAGAAAGCTTAATTATTAAGGGGAACGATATTCTCGCGCAATTTGGCAGATGGTCTGAGGTAAATTGCCTTAAAATTAATGTAAACAAAACCAAGGCACTCGTATTTCGGTCATTGAATAAGCACGTCTCCTTCACTAAATCCCTTACCTTAAGTGGTACAGTAATCGATATAGTTAAGCACCACAAAACGCTGGGCGTAATTTTCTCTGAGCATCTGTCGTGGGATCGCCATATTGATAATTTGGTCAGCAGGTTGTGCAGAGTCATTGGCGTTATTAGAAGATGCCGCTCAATATTGCCTGTTAACATTAAACTCATGATTTATCATGCCCTTTTCCGGTCTCATATAAATTATTGTCACCTCGTGTGGGGCACAACAACAACTTCGAAGTTAAACAAAATACTGTTACTTCAAAAAAAGATACTACGCATCATCGCGGATGTACACTACCTATATCACACTAAACCGCTGTTCGAAAAATTCAAGATTATTGCCATTACAAATATGCACGTGTATCGTCTTTTGTATGCTTTCCTTTTCGGAACAAATGAATTCATTGAATTTCTTTGGCGCACCTCGGACTTGAATAAAAGGAAATCTCGATCAGTATGCGCTGCTCTGAGATATGGTATGTTCCTCATTTCCGCACGAATCATGCTTTACAATCCCTTCGCCATATGTTACCTTCTCTACTCAACAGGTACCATCTAGAAAACATAGATATATACTCTCTGACTAGAGCTGAATTGTATACGTGTTTTATCTAACGCGGATGTCTCTGTATGACATTTTTTTCTTTTTCTCGCTTTCGCATAATATGCTTGCTGCCGAACGTTCCTGCGCCCTCACTTGTTTACTCTGTTTATTGTTACTTAAGTACATGCCTAGTTGGTAAGAGAAACTCTATATGTTGTATAACGAGTCTTTTCAATGTATAACACTTTTCAGCCAGATTGCTATGCTTGTTTTGCTTTAGGGCCCCAGACCCAGTCAAGTTACCATATGGTAGCTTTTTGTCTGGAGGCCCGCCAGAGTAAATTTCTGGAAATAAAGATTTCATTTCATTTCATTTCATTTCATAAGAAAATGTTCACTTGGGCAAGCGCTATTTTGGGCCAGATTCGATCTGAGGGCGAAGGTGCGTATAGATTAGAGTGAACAATTGCGATTACTCCTTGCTGCATGATTTGTCGCATGCATGCGGTGCTGAGTGTAAACAATGTTTGGTTAGAACAACAAGCATTTTGATTGCCGCTCGGTGTTTCTATAAAAAATAGACTGAAAGGAATTATTCTAAAACTTTTGTGACATTTTGAAACTTTCATTGCTTTTAGCTCAGTTGTGTCGTCATCTTATACATATATATTGTGAAGCGTATTTCGTAAACCATATTTCGTAATATATATGGCCACGAGGTGCTCATTTTATAATTTTATGTGATGTATTTAATTCCTTGGTTCAAGGACAGAATCACGATTTCACTTTTAATACTGCGACACGAAGTTGTACCAATCACGGGTATTTTAGGCGAGCTACCACACTTCGCGACAATATTTTATACCGTGTAAATAAATCAGCTTGAACTTTAGAATTTTACTTAAACACGAAGAAAGGACAAGAAAATACAGTATAGTTCTAAATTTCAATCTGATCTATTTACAGGTATGTACCAACAAGCTCAACTCTTCACTCTTGTACTTAAACATTTTGATTCAGGTAAAATATATGTTACTGGTAAACAAAGGGATGTTGAGTCGTATGAACACGACGTTATGTACGTTAATGTAGATTTTCTTCTACTCTTGCGTCAAAATTAAATAACTGAATTTCATATTTTGGTACCTAAATACAAAAGTAAATTGCACGGGCGATCGAAGAAACTATATAGTTAATCGTTTCACGGCGTAAATAGTGTATATGGCCAGAACAACGCGGAAAATATATTCTCAATTTAGCGGTTCAAACCGGTTCGAACCGGTTTGAACCGTTATTTTTTGCTCCCCGGAACTGAACCGGAACCGAACCGAAAGCCGTGAACCCGAACCGGAACCGAACCGATAAAAATTTCGGTTCGACACTGTGGAAACAGGCCGCCCAATGTACCCAATGCTGCGGGGTGTGCCTCTGGGGAGAAATCAGCGAATCATGCGAGTGTGGTGAACAGAACGGCCACTAGGGACACTAGAGCCGCCGCTGTTTCGTCCGTCGGCTTCGTTCGAGCTCCGTAGTTCGTTTCGAGCATGGAGACTAGAAGGGTAGGAAAGGGCATGACGTCAGCCGCGTAGCCTCCACAAGCCATATGCTTCCTTGACGCCTCACCTCTTTCTCATTTCCTCCTTACTCTCCCCAATTATCACGCCAACGTGACTACATCACGTGAGCGTAGCCTAGCCTTCGTCTAGCTATGGTGCACAAGAATACACCACAGTCTAGCCTTCGATCTGATAAAACCTACCGGACGGAGCGCGCGCAAGCCTGCAGGAAACCTCCTACAATCAACCATCCATCTCGCACGTGACATGTCACGCGCACCAATCGCCAGAGAGATCCGCGGTCACGCTGGGCACAAAATCGTTTAAAATTTTTATGACTAGGCTTCACCAATATTGCAACGTGCCCCCTCCTAGTATTTCTAACCTCCTTGGTTTCGAGGCATAACAGTAACTAAAGGTGTGGGTTTGTCGTTGTCTGGGCGTAGGAGGCTTCAAGGCAATGGAGCCGATCCTGACAACGTCGACGTTGACGACTTTCTATACGCCGACTCTGCTGTCTGTCATTGAGACGGAGGAGGTGACCGACGGGGTGATAGCTAGCGATGTTCATGGAAAGCCGCAAGACGGGGACGACATCAATCCTCATGAGCAAGACACCTGCGATGTACCCAGTAACCGTGAAGTGGTGGACGCGATTGAAGTCTTGAGGCAGTTCGCGAGCACACAGCATGACGAAGACGCGATGGAGGCCGTCTGGCTATCAGAGACGTCGTGTGATGCCAATAATGTCAAGAGTTGCCCAAAAAGATAACGGGCTACTTTCAACCGAAAAAAGGCATCCTTGGTGAGTTTTGTGGACGCGGGAGCATTTCTGGAAACATTCTTTGACGTTAGCCCTGAATTTCAGTGAGCTAAATTTCATTGTAACGAAGTAAATTCCGAATTTTGCCAACTCCGTTACATCGAGTGTTTGGCTATATTCATCTACAGTAGAAACAGGCGCATGGACTCTCCTACCGAACTTTAAAAGAAGCTGGGCTCTTAACCCTAGCTAACAATGCTAAACAACTTAAGGCTTAAGTTCGTCTACCTCCTACTTCAAGGTTCTCTTAAAATTGAAAGGTCTACGTATGTTTCTTTTTCTCTGATACTGTGTTGACTAGACATAAACTGCAAAACACTGTCCGGATATTCCTTCGAAAATTACTGTTTCCGGTACTCTTTCTTTTTATTAGCCATCAGAGAATGGAACCAGCTCGATGATGCTATTATTTTTAACAGCACCGCCATCACCTCATTCCTAGCTGGATACTCTCTTACATTGCGATTAATAATTTGGGGTGTCTTGATTATTCCAATCTTGTTATCCTTGTGTATTTGTATAATAAGTATATATTTATGACGTTTTACTTTTCTGTCTAATTGGTTCCACCCATCAGCATATTTGTGGGAATGATCTACTATAATGTTCTATGCAAGACGCATGTCCTTTTTGTACTTTTGTGTTCAGTCCTGTTAAAATGATTTGTGGGATTGACAGTATTTTTAAATAAATAAATGAATTGCATCACTCAAGCCGACCCGCTGTAACTGTGTGCTTTTAACTTTGGCACTCCCGAGTGCAAGCTGAATCTCCATTCGACGTCTGACGATTCCCTTGAGTACATCGTGAGAAAGGAGTGCCGAGTATTATGTCGAGCCTCGAAGGGTTGCAATCCGCACACCTTCTGTTGCTGAGCAACCTCGACCACTAAAGCCGCCGACGCTGTTCATAAGATATCATAAACGCGGTTCTGGCTCGATAAGACGTCAATTACAATCACCTGAAGCACGACGTCACATAATACGATTGCCAGAATCGTTTGGGGTTCGGGAAACCCCTATAAAAAAAAAAGAAGAAAACTTCCAAGTGCTCAGTATTTCAGCGCGTCAAAATGCGCGAAGCACATAAAAACGCACGCCCTGACGCAGAACGTGTACCGCATGCGTGAACGACTCCTCGCAATATTTTTGCCCTGCGTCGAACAGTGGATCCTGAAAGTTCTTACAGCCCCCCCCATTCCCCCCTCTTCGTAACTTTAACATTTCACCAATTTACCGCAATAAAACCATAAAAAAACCGAAATGTGAGAGAAAACAAATACTAATCGAAGCAAAATTTCGAGTGCTATACTCGGCTTGCTACGTGATGGCTGGCCCGCTACTCTCTCCGGCCCGCTGCGTGGGTTCACATATTTTTCGGGAGCGGTCATTTACATAACGGGAATCTCTTAGAAACGCGCACCCAGCTGCACATGCGGGGTTTGGTTGCATTGCACTTATCTCTCAGCAGCTTGGCTTATCTACTAGGCTAGCCAGGTCCTCTCCTCACCTTTCATCGGCTTATCCTGTCTCTGCCATTCTCAAAGTAAGCCAAGACAGCACACAACGTTGGGCCAATGATGGTACTCAATTGGCAAGCAATGAACCAATGTTGTGCCGATGCAGCTCATTCTGGCTGCTACTAAATTGTTTCGTATTGCTAGCGTTACAGAGGCCGGCGGCAGCGTGCTAAAGACACGTTTTCTACTCGTTCGTGGTCATTTGCCGAAGATGTTCTTTAGATCCTGTGTAAGCCGTGACACTTGCCGTTGAGAATACGTGTCAATTTTTACGAAAGCGCAGTACCGCAGGAAAAAGCACAACTCGTCGAAAGCAAGTTTCGCTGGTCTCACGACCTGTTCAAAGCTTCCTTGGCACGCCGAAGTGCTGTGTCTCCGTGGCCTTCGCACACTTCGATACCGATCAAGAATGGACGCCGTGTGGATGTGTTTTGCGAGTACAATGTGCGTGAAGCCATAAGGAAAGGTACAACTCGTCGAAATGAAGTGTCGCCGGTCTCGCGGCATGATCAAAGCTTCCTTGGCACGCCGAGGGTTGCATCTTTGTGTCTTCGCACGCTTGGATACTGAACAGGAATCGACGGCGCGGCAACGTTTTTCAAGGTGTGTCGCGCGTAAATGTATGTTAATCATATATATCGGCCACGGAGAGTTCTGGATCGTCCAGCTGCTCCAGTGAGTTGCTGTCAATAAAGGGTCGGGGGGGGGGGATAATCTGTACATGCTCTTCTGCACTGTTAACAATGGCTATGTTCCAAATCAACTCTAATGAATCACATGGGAGCACAAATAGAGCAACGCTCTGCAGCAAGAGGGATTTTCGAAGGCAACAGTACAAGACGGCGAGAATGAAAATCTTCGAAGCGCGGCCAATATGGTCGTGTTGCAATCTGTTGACCAATCATAATTAGGCGAGTTGCGCTCAAACGTCATGTGAAATTAAGTAGGTTCATAATGAGCCAGCACTGATCAGCGATGGGGAGCGGTAGTGCGAGGTATCCTGCAAATCGTCTAATGACGAAAAATAAAAGACGTACCTTCCCCCCTCTTCCGTCACTACTGGACGCTGGAACAAGCTTGTTTATGGATCGCGAGTGCCGCAAGCTTACAAATACAGTCTTTAGATTCAAGTAAGAGGATGATCCAAAGCGGCACATACGGCTTCTCGCACATTGCACTCGCCAAACACATCCACACGGCGTCCATTCTTGATCGGTATCCAAGCGTGCGAAGGCACAGAGACGCAACATTTCGGCGTGCCAAGGAAGCTTTGATCGTGCTGCGAGACCGGCGAAACTTGCTTTCGACGTGCTGTGGCTGTTTCCTGCGTTACTGCGGTACTGGAATTCCGGTGCCCAGGAAGTAGAGCGAGACGCCAGGCTGGCAGTTCACCGAATGCCCTAGGCAGTCCCATTCCAGTTCTACTACGGCCAAGGCCCAATCCTGGCGCCATCTAGCCCAAGCAAGTGTAAGCTACCGGGGTGTACCATGTTGTAAACACCTCCAACAAAAGTTTATTCAGACTACAACATTATAATTGACACCTTTGACCCTCAATGGGCATTTAGTCAAGTTTGCCAATTAGTTTGAATTGATTAATAACTTAAATAAATATTGCGTCATGATAGCATAGCTTTATCAAGACGTCTGCTAACAACAGTGATTTCCATTGCTTTATTCGTTTCTAAAGTCTGTTCGAAACCTATGCACTCTGATACCTTGCGCCAACATATTTTCAAAGTGTGTAACCCATTGGCTGAGACAGGCCAATGTTGGCCAGCCTAAGCCCAATCGATTACCATTGATGGTAAGCCATTGGCTAAGACAGCTACAGTTGGCCAGCCTAAGCCAGTCAAGTACCAGCGTTAGTAGGCCATTGTCTAAGGCTAAGTAGGTGGCCAGTCTGAGGCAATCAATTACCAATCTTGGTAATTGATTGGCTTTTGGCTGTCCAACATTGGCCTGTCTTAGCCATGTGGCCGACCAACGTTGGTAATTGACTGACTTAGGCTGGCCAACAGTAGCTTGTCTTAGCCAATGGGTTACACACTTTTAAAATATGGTGGCGCAAGGTATCAGGGTGCATAGTTTTCTGGAACCGAGCTTTAAAAACGAATAAAGGAACTAGAAATCACTTTGTTAGCAGACGTCTTGATAAAAAGGCTGCTATCATGACGCAATAATTATTTAAGTTATCAATGAATTAAAAATAATTGGCAAACTTGATTAAATACTTATTGAGGGCAAAAGGTGTCAATTGGAAAATTGTAGTCTCAATAAACTTTTGTTGGAGGTGTTTACAACATGGTACACCCCAAGTAGCACACTTGCTCGGGCAAGCTGGGGCCACTGATTGGGCCTTGGCCGTAGTAGAGTGGACGGGGACCGCCCAGCGAATTCGGTGAACTGCCAGCCTGGTATCTCAGTGTATTTCCCGGGTACCGGGATTACACGGATATGCAAGGGGAAGGGATTTCCTTGGCGTTCCTTGTCTCATCTTGGTTCGAGCTGACCAGGGTAGACAGGCTGCCACCAAGATTGAAGGCTTAGTGGCGCATCAGTGTGTTCATTTGCCCCAGGATTCCACGGAAATGCCTCGGAGTGGTTTTGGGTGTAGTTTATTGGTTTTGCAAGATTCAGTGCGCCAAGAAACGACTAACGTTGTCACGAAGTTTAAAAAAACACGCAAGTCTCGAAAATCAAAAGATACGGAGACAGTTCATTAGTGAAGACAACGAGCGAAATGAACACAGTAATAATGACCACACATTATCCCTCCATGACATTTACAACATCCATATGTCTCAAATCGCCACATCTGAAACTGGAAAACCTTGCCAGATAGTTTTTCTCTGTTTATTTTTCAACAACACGCATCGTCGCAACGGGTCACCTACTTCGTGGCTATTCTACTTCAATTTACAATCAACCGCAGCACAATATGCGGTCTCTCTTGGCCTATCAGGTGCCAGAAAGGTTGCGATGCTGCGCGGAAGGTGCGCCGAGCACTGGAACGGCTCCGCAGGCGTTTGAAAAGCAAAGTATTTTCAACGACAAAGCAGCATCTTGCAACATCAGCTAGCTAACGGTGCTCGAAATTCCCATGCTCACATTTCAGCAGAGCGAGCGCTGTCGGCCAGATCGAGGCGCGGTCGGCTCTCGTGTCGCGATCAGCAGGTCGGCATTTTGTTCCCGCTCACTCACCCTCACAGCTACACTCACACTCACAGTCACACTCACCTTCAGCCTTTTACTCACCCTAACGCACCTCACTTGTGAAGATTGGGGTAAGTGAGGGCACTCATGAGAGAGGTTGGCAAAGGTATGCCGCCAACCAGGAAAACACCGCCCGTTCAGCGGCGCCTCGCTCTCTGAAGCGGCGAGCCAGCCAGCCCCGGACCATTCCGACCCAGCTTCCTCTTTTCTCGCAAACGTACTGAAGAAAACGGAAAAAGTAACGCTAGTTGCGCAAACTGCGCTATCAAATAGCGCTAAGCAGCGACCCTTAGCTCGCACTGACTACTTCTTTCTCACCCGTTATTCAAAAATCAAACCGCACCAAGCATCCGTGCAGCGGTATTCTTGCGAGGCGATCGTCGACCCCATTCCCCGGGAGGTGCCGCGAGAGGTCAGAATACCCGCTGCGACCCCTCACAAATTCTCTACGCCTTCAAGCGAAATCAGGCCTCTGAGAGAACCCATGGTCTCGCACAAGCCCCCCACGCAAACGGAAGCGCTTCATTTGAGCTCAGATCCCTCACGAACTGATGCCCCTCCCGGCCCTTACACCCCTCATGGACCCACGTGCCTGACGCTCCTCACGCATTCATAACCCTCGCGCACTCACCACCCTCATGCCCCTCACGGTCCTCACGCCCCCACGCACTCATGCCCTTCACGCATTCACTAGCCTCACACTTGTGAATGGAGCGAGCTGAGCATGGAAAACACAAGCAATGTACCAACTTGCTCAGCTTAACCCCGTAACTAGCCTCACACCCCTGACCACCCTCACGCCCCTCACGCACTCATGCTTTTCAAGCTCTCATCGCTGTCACGCCCCTCAATCACCCATACCCCTCACGCAACTAACGGTTTTCACAGCCCTCATGACCCTTACGCACTCATGCCCCTCACGCACTCATCGCACTAACGCCCCTAAATCACCCATACCCCTCACGCACTCACGGTCTTCACAGCCCTCTTGACCCTTACGCACTCATGCCCCTCACGCACTCACCCCCTCAGGCGCTCATACCCCTCACGCACTCACGCACTCATGGTCTTCACAGCCCTCATGGCCCTCACGCCCCCATACCCCTCACGACTCACTCACTCACCCTCACTCATGAATTTCGTGGTTCAGAAACTCACTCATCCTCACCTTAGCTGTGAAGATAAGGGTGAGTGAAGGTGAGTGAGGGCCCTCAAGAGTGAGATTTGCCGAGGTATGGTCGCGATTGCTACGTCGTTGCTCTGTCTTGTACCGACATTCGAAACAGCTCTCTCGAGACTGCATGCGGGCCAAATAGACGAGTCTATAGCGCAATATAGTGTCGTTACAACGTGTCAACAGTATTACTCTACCTCGACAGGGGCGTAAGCAGCGGCGTTATGTTCGTTGACGCCCACGTTGAGAACGACGAAATATACATTAAAAACACTTTTTAACACCTGAAACAAATAAATGTCTAATAACTTAATCGTGATTTGCGCGCCACCTTAGGGACGTCCTATTTCCTCACTGTTCCGCGGATTCCTCAAATATGCACGCGCTGCTGCTGCTGTATTTTTTATTATCCTAAGATATTGAAGTCGTTAGCTCCTTCGAGCCCAGAACCCCTCCAAGTGTTTCCATTGTTTTGTGAGATTCCCGTTTTTTTCTAACTTCACTTTTGGGAATCTCTGCATCTTTGTTGCATTAATGATTACATGGTTTAAGAATTTTTTTTTTTACATGTACATAACTCTCGCGTAAAAAACAAACTGTTATTAGCGTGCTGCGAAATCTACGGCACAGCTTATTTCTGTAGTAATATTTTTTTCCTTGTAATTTCAAATTATTTGTGGACATCGTACGCAGAAAGAAGACGTGTTTATTTTTGCATTTCAGTTTAGAATGTGGGTTATATGTAGGGCTCCGTGTTTTCGGATAAATCCGAAAAACTCTGAAAAAACACCCGCTGGTAAAATATTTGTCAATTCGGATTTATCCGATAAATTCCGAATTGTTATGTGCTCATGCCCCCCCCCCCCCCAACAACAAAAAAAGTTTTTTTTTTTTACAATTTGGACAGCGCAGGATTAACGGTCCTGGGAAAATGGCATAATAATTATCTTTCAAGCCTCGGACCGTTTTCAAGAGGGGTCTTACGGCTTGTCTCGTCAAGGTTGGTTCAGGGAAACAGGTCATCGTACCATTCGTGTCAAGACAAAAGCCACTCTTTTGGTTTCCAGTTTGGGCCTTGGGATTTGGGATTTAAAGAAAGGAGAGGGTATGTTTCGGGGGTAACAGTGAAAGCTATGGACCGCAGAGATTGTATAAAATAGTGAAAAGGGGCAGTTGAAACTTCTCTATTACAACCCTAAAGGGCAACTCCGCTCAATTCCGAAAAATTTAGGCTTACATGTGATTCCATTTCACAAAGCACTACTAAACAGCTCTACGTCTTCAAATTCGCGAAATGTGAAATATTATTTGTGTAATCTTAATTTAAACATCAGCTGATACCGAAACCGAAACTTCGGTTGCGTCAGGCAACATTGGCCTCGTGTTGTCAGAGTCATGGCCACGTCACGTCGAACCACGTGGTCTTGTGCCGTTCGTGGGGGCGAGGAACAGGACACGCGACGCGGGCAGGTCGCTTCGGATGGCGTGGACGGTGATGGCCCGGGGGAGAGGGGAAGGGGAGAAGACGAAAGAGGAGAGGGGGAGCGGAGAAACAGACCGATAAGCGCGCAGGGCAGCGCAAACTAGCATCATCCGCGTTATGGTGATCACGTGGACGCCTTTGAGCCAACACCGGGAGGAGAAACTCATGACGTCATCGTTCAATTTCGCTCTGAGAAGTAAAAACAAACAAAACGTGAGAATGACGTAGTCATGCCTTTGGCGTAGTGGGTCAACGTTGGCCGCTCCAACGCCGTCGCATTGACTGCGCTGACGATTGCGCCTCACGCCGCACGCTAGAGTTGGCAGATTTCGGCGACTTGGCTCATTTGAAAGTTTGCTGGCCAGTTTATTAAATATATAGACGGAATTAGATCGTAATATTATGACATGGGGTCTTCCTATATGATACTGAAGAGGGCTGCAAAGTTTTCTAGATATCAAAAATGAAGCGGAGTTGCTTTTTAACCACTCCACCTCGCGCGGCCGCGGGATAGATTGATGGGATGACTACGAGCTTCCTTGCGGCTACCTCCGGCAGTTTATTGATTTTAAGGTATCGACGTGTATCGAAGCCACACTTGTGTGCGACTTCTGTCGTGGGACAACTTACTATTGCCAATGACACCAGCGCCAAATTCAACTGAAGAAATCTTAATTGATACAAGCGCGTTTTATTTTTTATCAGGCATACGTTTGCACCCGGTTAATATTTATTATTTTTTAATAGGAAACACTGCGAAATTAATCTCCGAATTTCGGAGTATTTGGGATATACGAAAAATAAACTCCGATAAACACCCTCCGAATTTCACGAAAAATAAACTCCGAAAACACGGAGCCCTAGTTATATGTAGAACTCCGTGTTTTCGGATAAATCCGAAAAACTCCGAAAAACACCCGCCGGTAAAATGTTGGTCAATTCGGAATTATTCGATAAACTCCGAATATTTATGTGTCAATGCCACTCCTCCCCTCTCCCCCCCCCCCCCCCGGGGCAAAAAAAAAAGTAAAACACTTTTTTTTTTACAGTTTGATCAGCACAGAGCCAATGGTCCTGGGAAAATTTTCACCATAATTATCTGTCAAATCTCGGACCGTTTTCAAAAGGGGTCTTGCCGCTTGTCTCCAAGGTTGATTCAGGGGCAACAGGTCGTTCGTTGTACATTCACGTCACGACAAAAGCCACTCTTTGGTTTCCAGTTTGGGCCCTGCGATTTGTGATTTAGAGAAAGGAAAGGGTATGTCTTAGTAACAGTGAAAGCTATGGACCAATCCAGCCCGCGCGGCCGTGGACTAGATTGAAGGAATAGGATGGGATGACTACGAGCTTCCTAGCAACTGCCTGCGGGAGTTTATTGATTTTAAGGTATCTTCGCTTATTGAAGCGCCACTTCAGTGTGAATTTTGTCGTGGATAAATTGGTATTGCCAATGGTAACGGCACCGCCGGTGAAAAGGAATAGATCGAGAGGAGCGGAGAGGCCATCGGCGCCGGCATGCACGCATGCGCGTAGTCTCCTATCAGCTCCCACGAGCGCGGCTAGATCGCGCTGCAATGCAGTTGGGCCACCGCTCCCGTGCTCCAATTACTTCTGATCGTGACTGTATATGCCTCACTGCTCCGCAAGCGAAGTCTGGAGCGCCCACTTTCCCGCCGAGCACTTGGGACAGCCAATTGCTGCAGTCTCCGGAGGGAGCTCGGCGAATGACGAGGCCACAAATACCTTTAAACCTGAAAAGTCAATCTGCGCTGGGGCACTAAGCAGGACGTCTCTCCATGCTCAGTACCACGGCGCATGCTGACTTTTGAGCTCTCAACATACTACCAGCCTCGCCATCAACCGAGCTCCCCTCCGTGGATTGCAACGATTTGATTTGTTTGGTGCTTTGCGGGAAAGTAGACGCTCATGAATTCTTAAAGTGTAGTCCTGTTACTCCGTAGTCAAGACCAGCAAATATCGACACTGGAAAATGACACCTGCAATATGCGTCATACTAGGCATGGCGTTTCGCATGCTCACATGATGCTCAGCGTCACGTTTAAGACTCAATTTCTGAGCTGAAACGGTTTCGTCCACGTCTTTTTACGAGCTCTGTCCGCATATCGCAGTGATTGACTAGTGCTGCGTGAGCCCCCATGGAAGCTGGGTGCCATCATCTTGCTCGTTTCGATCTGGATGAGCCTCGTACCGGCGTGCGATCGTCTATCTGTGTGGAGCACGTTAAACACCCCAGGATAGTGCAGGCACGTATCAAGAGGGGGGGGGAAGTGCATGGCGCCCGCCTTCGAAATCTTTCATTTTGCTGGAGGCCTCCTCTCCCCACTCCCCTCATAGAGCATTTTGTCATGGGTGAGCCCCCCTCCCCCAGATCAAAAACCTGGCTCCGTGCCTGGGCTAGTGGTTGTGTAGCACTGGATAAATTTCTCATCTATAGTGGGTAATAGTGCCGCCATTATTTGCAGTCTAACCTCCCGCTGAATAGACAACTAACGACTAAATACTTGTATTACTTGTACTACTAGAAAAAATAGGTGCACGAGCAAATCTTAGAGTACTCCGTGCAGACCGTCCCGCGATATTTGTTTCGAACGCTCGCCCTAATATTATCGTTTGCAGCTGGCAGATGATATAAGTTAATTAGTTTGACATGGCTTAGGACTGCGCATTCGCTGGTAATGCGGTAATAATCATTGTTGATTTCTGATTTCTTTGAAAACGCAGCATTAGTTCGTTGATTTAATTTAAGTTGCGAATGGGAGCTATTGCCATAATCTAAGAATATATTAGACCTTATGCGAAAGCTTCATTTAGTAGCGCGCCGAGAACTACGTCCGCCATCTTGGTATCGGTGAGAAAACGAAACCAGTGACCCGACCGGCAAAGATCCCGTATAAACAAGCGACCGCGCTTCATGCGAGAGATGCGACGCCAATTCGTTGCTGCGTTCCGCTGCGGGTGCAGTGATAACCCATCGATTCGTGCATACCCTGAACGCAAACGTGAACACGGCTCACAATTTTTTTCTGATTTTTATTTGTTACTTGAGACGCATTTTTTGACTAAACAATCGGTGACAACGCCAAGAAACATGCGAATGTTATCGCGCGGTGCGAAGCCATTTACAACTATTGAATTTGGCCCTATACTTTTACGGAGTTGTACCAAATTCCTTTCTGGACCTTTTTTCTTTTTTTTTCTTTTTGCACGTTGCAGTGTCGACTTGCGTTTTTCTTGATGCGCCAGCAGCTCAATGAGTACGGACGAGACTAAGCGAGGCAGAAAGATGACAGTTTAATTAATCTACGCCACCAACCATAATTAAAGATGCGTATGGTTAACACTGAACAACAAAAGCTTAAAACTCCGCCGAGCCCTCATTTGAATGTCATATATTAAAAAAAATTACTTTGGAAAGCCAGAAAACACTCTCATTGCTTTGCACCGATTTCTATACACTTGACCTGTCGTCGGTAAACGAGGTTTGTAAAACATCTCTAAAACTAAACAGGAGAGTTCCCTGATATAATGTTCTTGAATATTTGAAGTTCCGTCACGTAGAGTAGAAAACACAACACAAATGGACGACGTGTCTGTTTGCTCAACAGTCACAGAGACGGGATTTTCCTGTCCTTCGACGCCGGTGGCGGCGAAAAATTACATTGCGGACGTCGAATGGAGGAACACGGGCGGTCCCAACTTCATTTCACAATCTCCTTTTCTTTCCTTTCTTTTTTTGTCCCAGCCGAGGTAAAACGTTTCTTTAGTGCAAAGAAGCTCGGGTGGTAGTTTTGAGAAAGTCAATACAGGTATTCTGCCAGGGTCGAACAAATCTTCATTAATAGCTCATCATTTGCCAACTGTGCTCGAGGTCAATGCTATCTGAAACCAATTTGAGGTCTTTGCAACGCCTGGAAAGTATGGCGCAGGGCACAGTTTTCTTTAGAAGGACACACAGCTTTTCACCATAAAAAAATCTTTCACCAGTAAAAACTAGAAAAAAAAAACTAGCCTTGTGTTGTAAGTATTGGTGTGGAGTAGTCTACCGCTAAAAAGTACGAGTTCGTGCGTATTCGCATCGAAAAAAGAATTAAAAGTATCTTCAGAGATGAAACGCCTGACGGTCAAGTCCTTCGTCCACGTTGGGTGATTGGAAGTCAGAAAACAATAAAGTTTCCGAATCGCACTTTGTGGCAGAACGTCCATGTCCTAGGGCCCTAAACTCGTCAAACACAAAGTTGGAGCCGAAAGTTCATGGAGCGCGCCGATAGGACGTCGGCGAAAAAAACGCCAAGTCATCGTCGTGATAGGCCAATCGGTGCGCTCCGTCAAATTCGGCCCCAACTTTGTGTTTGGCGAGTTTTGAGGCCCTGGAAATGCTGAGAAACCGAAACTCAAGATACTTGACGCTACCAAGATGGCCGCGTGCACAGTGCTGCCAGACGACCTAGCAGTTTCGCATATCGTCTATTGTAATGAGACGATGCGATTACGACTATTTCATTTCATTTCATTTCATTTTATTCACCTCAAGGGCGTCCGATGGACGCATTACATAAGGGAGATTCAAAACAATTGACAAAGGTTTAAAACACACAAAAAAAATAGAATAGCAAAACACGGAAAAGTGAAATGCTATCGCTGATGCACCCAATGTCGACGAACAAAGCGAAATAAAGAAAGAATGAAGTACAAACAAAGCACAAAAGCTATTATACAAAAACATAATCAAGGTGAGTAATTATACAATAGTGAACACTGATCTCTAAAGGAAATGGGATTGCTGTCGGTAACAATATGATCAGGTAGTGCATTCCAGTCTCTGATACAAATTAATAAGGGGGAGAAAAGGAAAGTGTTAGTGCGACTGAAGATTGGTTCTAGTTTCCGCGAATGATCTAGTCTTGGCGATATAAAACTGGCAGGGCGGCAATAAACTGATTTAAAGGCGAATCGCTGTAATAGATGCTATGAAAAAAACAAAGCCGAGTTATTTTACGTCTTAGTTCAAGAGCAGAGAGGTTATTGCTAGCTTTTAAGGCTGAGGCACTAGTTTCCGGTGAGTAGTTGTTGCATATAAATCTTACTGCTTTGTTTTGGACGGATTCCAGTCTTTGAAGAAGGTAAGTTTGGTGGGGGTTCCAAATGGTGCATGCATACTCTAATTTGGGTAGGACTATTGTCTTGTATGCGAGTAGTTTTGTTTTAGGTGGGGCAAGATATAATGTTCGTCTTAAGAAGCCAAGCGTTTTCAAGGCACTGCTTGTAATGTATTCAATGTGGTCGTTCCATGATAGAGTGTCTGTAAAATGAGGATGTTCTACGTACCAATTAACTCGATCGATATCTATTGATGTCACTCCCTGCGTTTCCGAAGCTGTCGGTGACGACCTGCCACCTCGTTATGTTCGGCATCCAGTTAATATGAATTCAAGAATGGCTGGGAACTTTCTCCACAAACTGGTGCACTACTTATTTTCCCCCAGACCATTCAAGAGTGGTTCCATGCAACACAATTCGTCATCGATGATTCCTCTGTTTGCTCTTTTTTGTGAAAAAAAAGTAGGTTATTGTCATAAATGTGTCAGTTCAAATTTTTGTTTTGTTTTTTTGGAGCTGTTTTACGTTACATTTTATGTATCGAGCAGGCGCCTACACTCCCCACTGCAATGGCCGCAATTTGATGTAAGTATCAACTAATAAAACAAACAAAAAATACTTTTGGCAAGTCACTGAGCTTGGCGCTAAATTTCCCAGCTTCTATGGCCTGGGGTGCTACCAGTTATGTCAACGAAATTTCTCTAAGCATAGAGTCGTTTCAAGTCTACAATGTCGATAGATTGCATATACGTTAAGAACGGCACGATACGGGCAACACATACACCAATAGTAAATCGCGAGAGAAACGCTGGCCGTAAGGAACACGTGAGAGTACGCAAATGGTAGGCAGACCTATGCCTGCGTACGAGGACCGAGCGCACGACTGTGGCGGCCTGCACGAACGCAATGAATTGTGACGACATGTGAATATCGTACGTTACCGCGGATAGAAGAAGCTCTCCAATAAAGAAAGCTTGCGCGCCTAGTTCCTCAATAAATTGCAATAAGAATAATCACTTGTCACTTGCGAAAGGAAAAAAAAAACGGGAATGACGACTCGTGGACCTATAACGTTCGGGCATAAAATTGTAAATTGCTCTGGAATACTCAGCGGGTGAACGACTTGTGCGGTCATCCAGCTCAGGTAACCTTTTTTTTTTAATACTTCAAGTGCTCAACAAGCTTGGCATTTATGAGTAATTATCCCCCAGCGTGTTTATTGGAAGAAGAAAAAAACATACACGAGAGTTTTGCTTACGAAAAGCACTTCCTATAGCTGCGGGCGTTTAAAGTACTTCATTCACTTTTAGCATTGCCCGCTGCACATGGCCGACTGAATGTAGTATACTTCATTGCGATGCAGTTAATATATTAGTAATTGTTATTTATGTGAAGAGCTTAGCTTATGAACATGCCTATACGTCCAGTAACAACCTTATCTTTCCGAACCAGCTTGGCTTCCAACACGAGCATTCTTGTGAAACCCAGCTTTTTGAATTAATTCATGACCTCCATGTCTCTGTTCATTCCTCACGTCCTGTTGATACCGTGCTTATTGAATTCGCAAAAGTTTTTGACCGGGTCCCCCATAACAGATTGATATATAAATTGGGTACTATTAATATAAACGAATTAGTTATTGAATGGATCGCAAGCTTTTTACCAAATCAGTCTCAATCTGTCGTGATTAATAAACATGCATCCTCTCCCACACCGGTAAAGTCTGGCGCCTGACAAGGTGCAGTTTTGGTCCGGTATTGTTCCTTCTCTACATAAATGACCGTCGCGCTAACATTCAGTCCACCATGCGCCTTTTCGCGGATGATTGCGTCAGTTGTCGCCCCATATCCACTCCTTCAGATGCGTGCATCCTCCAGCGCGACCTTGAAATAATCAGCCAATGGTGTATCACTTGGCGAATGCAAATCAACATTACAAAAACACTCTCATTCACCATCAATTTGAATGTTGATCTCCACGCGTACGCAATTGGAGAGAATCAGATTGAAAATATCATATGAATCAAATATCTCGGCGTTCACCTTCCAGCTAACCCATCATGGAACTCTCATACTGAGCATATCCTTAGCAAAGCAACTAGGATTTCTTAAACGTTTATCCTAACAGGCTAATAAAGCAACTAAACTTGCATATACCTCTTTCGTAAGATCATATTTGGAGTAAACGTCCAATATTTGGCACCCTTATGAGAGGTATCTGACCAATAATATTGAGGCGCTTTAAAATAAAGCCGCCAGGTTCATAGCTAAGGATTACTCCCGATATTCAAGTGGGACTAACATTAAACATTCCCTCAAACATTCGCCACTTCTTTCCACAAGCTATACCATGGTTCAAATGCTTTCAGAGATGCATACATCCAGCCTCCTCATCATGTCTCATTCCGCGTAGATCACCCCTTCAAACTACGCCCCATTTTTGCTCGCGCCAACCTAATCAAAAACGCCCCTCTCCTCCTCGCCGTCTCCGATTAGAACAGCCTACCCAGCGATATTGTGTCGATCACCTCAGTCCAGATATTAACCAATGCCCTAACCATTGTAAAACAATGTATGTAGTTGTTGCTTACCTAAATTCTGTGAGCATTTTTTCTCTGTTATTATATGTTGCGCCAACTTCATCATCTTTTTGTCACTAAGTCCTCTACCCTTGTCTACAATCCCCCCCCCTCCCATGTAATGTCCGAAAGGGGTTTTTGGGCAAATAAAAAAATAGACTGTATAGGATAGCCGGCCCACGCAGCGATAAAATGACGCGACGTGTACGACACCGGGGTAACTAACCAGTTTTCCCGCATCCTTCGGGTCTCGCGTTACATTATCATTCAAGTCCCACGAGCTCACCCGTTGCTTCGGGACACCTCGGGCTCGCGGTTGTTTTGGTTCGGTACTTACCCTGTCCGGCGTAGGGCCTGGGCAGTGGTGAGGCGGGCAGCGACGGCGCCTGCTTTGGTCCTCCCAAGTTGACGTAACGAAGCACGTCCAAGTGCTGGAAACGGGGCGCCGCGTGCGCGGGGGCAACCCGGAAACCGGTCGCGTTGAACGCCATGCGCGCACTAGACGGCTCACTCCGCTCTGAAGCAAGAGTGAAAACCAAATCGGGGACTGGAGCGACTTCGATCGCCGGTGACGACTACTGCAGCGCCACAGGTGGGAAACTCGGGGCAGCGCGAGATCAGAGTGGGCGATTCTCTGTCTTCTGCATCGATCGATATGATGCTCCGGGGTGTCCTTTTCGGTACGCCACTGCCACGTCCACCGATGTTGCCGGAAAAAGCCCGCTGCGCAACACGGCGGGCTGTCGGATCGCGTCGGGCGTCCGGTTCCAAGGTTTCGAGCTTGTTTTGCAACTTCTTTGCACCCTGATTTTGGGAGAAGAGCGGAGGAGTGCGAGAACCCGATGCAAAGCGAGCGGCGGTGCTGCGCTTTCAGGTGAGGTGTTGGCGAGATGGGGACGCTCGATGCGGACGATCAGATTTGGCGAACGTGCTAGAAGATGCTCATAAGGCGGACAAACAACTGAAGACAACGTTACTGTACTTCGTTTCAGCTTCAAGGGACGCAGACATAATACTTACGCTCGACGAGTTTTTTCCTGATCTGTAAGAGCCCAACTACCTAGAACACAATTTGCTGCTTGGAATTTGATTTCTTTCAGCCCGAAAAGAGCCGGTCGAGCATTGGCCAGTTGCAGTCGCGCTTATCCCTTTTTTATTATCACGTGGCGCTTCACCTTGTGGGGATTCCTGCGGTCTCCCTTTCCCGATGGCTTTGATCACGGCCGCGGGTCGGAACGCTTGGCCATCTTCGCCGTGAGCTCCGACCTGTTCGTGAGGCAGAGGGCAGCCTGGCTTGGGGGCTCTCCTCTCACCCTCTCCCGGGGGACCTCTTTCCGTCCCCCCGCTCGGATGCGAATCACTGCTGACAGGCGAGGAGGTTTCGCCTCGACGTTACCCGTTTTCGGCACGGGGACTCGTCCGCTGACCGCGAAAGAGATCGGACCTGTGTCGGCTACTTCTCCGATGCTTTCCCGGTATTGGCTCTCCGGAACCCCGCGTCTGGCAGGTTTTCTTACCTTGCCGGCGCGGGGGGCATTTTTGGATGGGGACATTGTAGTTCATTTTAAGAGTGTTCTAATAAATGCTCTTGGACTCTGTCCTTACTTTGGTACGTGTGTCTTCTCTTCCGCTATATTCGAGAGAGTGAGACAAGGTAGACGATTATTGGCACCGACGGAGGTAATCAATCGAACCGACCAACGGTAATGTGGCCCTAAACGTCGTCTATATTGCCGCGGTGATGTGGGGACCGCGAGCAACTAGGTTTGACGTCTCCTTTGAAATCGCCGCCGCTGTTGAGACAACCCTTTGGTTACTCTATCGGTACCTGTTGTTGGTAGCGAAATCCCACATAAAATGAGCGAAACAGATAGGATGTGTGCGGCGACTTCTCCGATGCTTTCCCGGTCTTGGCTCTCCGGAACCCCGCGTCTGGCAGGTAAGGGCCTTTTCTTATTTTGCCGGCGCGGGGGGCATTTTTGGATGGGGACATTGTAGTTCATTTTAAGAGTGTTCTAATAAATGCTCTTGGACTCTGTCCTTACTCTGGTACGTGTGTCTTCTCTTCCGCTATATTCGAGAGAGTGAGACAAGGTAGACGATCATTGGCACCGACGGAGGTAATTAACCGAACCGACCAACGGTAATGTAGCCCTAAACGTCGTCTATAATGCCGCGGAGATGTGGGGACCGCGCGCAACTAGGTTTGACGGCTCCTTTGAAATCGCCGCCGCTGTTGAGACAACCCTTTGGTTACTCTATCGGTACCTGTGTTGGTAGCAAAATCCCACATAAACATGAGCGAAACAGATAGGATGTGTGCGGCGACTTCTCCGATGCTTTCCCGGTCTTGGCTTCTCCGAACCCCGCGTCTGGCAGGTAAGGGCCTTTTCTTATTTTGCCGGCGCGGGGGCATTTTTGGATGGGGACATTGTAGTTCATATTAAGAGTGTTCTAATAAATGCTCTTGGACTCTGTCCTTACTTTGGTACGTGTTCTTTTCTTCCGCTATATTCGAGAGAGTGAGACAAGGTAGACGATTATTGGCACCGACGGAGGTAATCAATCGAACCGACCAACGGTAATGTGGCCCTAAACGTCGTCTACATTGCCGCGGTGATGTGGGGACCGCGCGTCTAACTAGGTTTGACGGCTCCTTTGAGATCGCTGCCGCTGTTGAGACAACCCTTTCGGTTGCCTCTATCGGTACCTGTTGTTGGTAGCGAAATCCCACATAAAATGAGCGAAACAGATAGGATGTGTGCGGCGACTTCTCTGATGCTTTCCCGGTCTTGGCTCTCCGGAACCCCGCGTCTGGCAGGTAAGGGCCTTTCTTCGTTGCCGGCGCGGGGGCATTTTTGGATGGGGACATTGTAGTTCATATTAAGAGTGTTCTAATATATGCTCTGTGGACTCTGTCGCTTGCCTCGCAGTACGTTGATGTCTTCTCTTCCGCAATATTCGAGAGGGGCGAGACAAGGTAGAGCGATCACTGGCACCGAAACGGAGGGTAATCAATCGAGACCGACCCGCGGTAATGTGGCCACTGGCACGTCGTCTATATTGCCGCGGTGAGTGTGGGGACGCAGACGCGCTTCCACTGGGTGCTGGCGTCTCGCTGAGATCGCCCGCCACGCTGTTGGGGCAGCCACTTTGGTTACTCTGCTCGGTACCTGTGTTGGTAGCAAAATCCCACAACATCGAGCGAAGCGATAGGATGTGTACGGCGACTTCTCCGATGCTTTCCCGGTCATGGCTCTCCGAACCCCGCGTCTGGCAGGTAAGGGCCTTTTCTTATTTTGCCGGCGCGGGGGCATTTTTGGATGGGGACATTGTAGTTCATATTAAGAGTGTTCTAATAAATGTGTGGACTCTGTCGCATACTTTGGTACGTGTGTCTTTTCTTCCGCTTATATTCGAGAGAGTGAGACAAGGTAGACGATTATTGGCACCGACGGAGGTAATCAATCGAACCGACCAACGGTAATGTGGCCCTAAACGTCGTCTATATTGCCGCGGTGATGTGGGGACCGCGAGCAACTGGGTTTGACGTCTCCTTTGAAATCGCCGCCGCTGTTGAGACAGCCCTTTACGGTTACTCTATCGGTACCTGTTGTTGGTAGCGAAATCCCACATAAAATGAGCGAAACAGATAGGATGTGTGCGGCGACTTCTCCGATGCTTTCCCGGTCTTGGCTCTCCGGAACCCCGCGTCTGGCAGGTAAGGGCCTGCCACTGTATTTTGCTGGCCTGCAGAGGGCGGCATTTTTGGATGGGGACACAGAAGTTCATATTAAGAGTGTTCTAATAAATGCTCTTGAACCTTTGTCCTTACTTTGGTACGTGTGTCTTTTCTTCCGCTATATTCGAGGAGTGAGACAAGGTAGACGATTATTGCGCACCGACGGAGGTAATCAATCGAACCGACCAACGGTAATGTGGCCCTAAACGTCGTCTATATTGCCGCGGCGATGTGGGGACCGCGAGCAACTAGGTTTGACGTCTCCCTTTGGAAATCGCCGCCGCTGTTGAGACAACCCTTTGGTTGCCTCTATCGGTACACTGTTGTTGGTAGCGAAATCCTGCTATAAAATGAGCGAAACAGATAGGATGTGTGCGGCGGACTCTCCGATGCTTTCCCGGTCTTGGCTCTCCGGAACCCCGCGTCTGGCAGGCAAGGGCCTTTTCTTATTTTGCCGGCGCGGGGGCATTTTTGGATGGGGACATTGTAGGGTTCGGTATTGGTGAGTGTTCTAATAAATGCTCTTGGACTCTGTCGCTTACTTTGGTACGTGTGTCTTCTCTTCCTGCCATATTCGAGAGAGTGAGACAAGGTAGACGATTATTGGCACCGACGGAGGTAATGACCGAACCGACCAGCAGCCAATGTAACGTAAACGTCGTCTATATTGCCGCGGTGATGTGGGGACCGCGAGCAACTAGGTTTGACGTCTCCTTTGAAATCGCCGCCGCTGTTGAGACAACCCCTTGGTTACTCTATCGGGTACCTGTGTAGGTAGCAAAATCCCACACACTCGATGACGAAACGGATCAGGATGGTACGGCGGGCTTCTCCGATGCTTTTCCCGGTCTTGGCTCTCCAGACGCCCCGCGGTCTGGCAGGCAAGGCCTTTTCTTATTTTGCTGGCGCGGGGGCGAACCCTGGATGGGGAGCATTGTAGTTCATATTAAAGAGTGTTCTAATAAATGCTCTTGGACTCTGTCCTTACTTTGGTACGTGTGTCTTTTTCTTCCGCTATATTCGAGAGAGTGAGACAAGGTAGAGCGATTATTGGCGCCGACGGAGGTGTAATCCGTCGAACCGGCCAATGCGGTAAGCGTGGCCCTAAACGTCATGCTCATATTGCCGCGGTGATGTGGGGACCGCGAGCTAACTAGGTTTGACGTCTCCTTTGAAATCGCCGCCGCTGTTGAGACAACCCTTTGGTTCCTCTATCGGTACCTGTTGTCGGTAGCGAAATCCCACATAAAATGAGCGAAACAGATAGGATGTGTGCGGCGACTTCTCCGATGCTTTCCCGGTCTTGGGCTCTCCGGAACCCCGCGTCTGGCGGGTAAGGGCCTTTTTCTTATTTTGCCGGCGCGGGGGGCATTTTTGGATGGGGACATTGTAGTTCATATTAAGAGTGTTCTAATAAATGCTCTTGGACTCTGTCCTTACTTTGGTACGTGTGTCTTTTCTTCCGCTATATTCGAGAATTGAGACAAGGTAGACGATTATTGGCACCGACGGAGGTAATCAATCGAACCGACCAACGGTAATGTGGCCCTAAACGTCGTCTATATTGCCGCGGTGATGTGGGGACCGCGAGCAATAGGTTGACGTCTCCTTTGAAATCGCCGCCGCTGTTGAGACAACCCTTTGGTTACTCTATCGGTACTGTTGTTGGTAGCGAAATCCCTAAAATAGGCGAAACAGATGGGATGTGTGCGGCGACTTTGCTCCGATGCTTTCCCGGTCTTGACTCTCCGGAACCCGCGTCCCAATACGGGTAAGGGCCTTTTCTTATTTTGCCGGCGCGGGGGCATTTTGGATGGGGACATTGTAGTTCATATTAAGAGTGTTCTAATAAATGCCTCTTGGACTCTGTCCTTACGTTTCGGTACGATGGTGTCTTTTCTTCCGCTATATACGAGAGAGTGAGACAAGGTAGACGATCACTGGCACCGACGAGGGTAATCAAATCGAACCGACCAGCGGTAATGCGGCCCTCAAACGTCGTCTCAGCTGCTCGCGGAGATGCGGGGACCGCAGGCGCTAATGGTTTTGACGTCTCCTGCGGATAATCGCCGCCGCTGTTGAGTACAACCCTTTGGTTGCTCTATCGGTACCTGTGTTGGTAGCAAAATCCCGCATAGAATAGACGAGACAGATAGGACGTGTGCGGCTGGCTTCTCCGCGTGCTTTCCCGGTCTTGGCTCTCCGGAACCCCGCTAAACGTCTGGCAGGTAAGGGCCTTTTCTTACCTTGCCGCGCATGGGGGCATTTTTGGATGGGGTATGTTGTAGTTCATATTAGAAGAGTGTTCTAATAAAATGCGCCTTGGACTCTGTCCCCACTTATGGTACGTGTGTCTTTTCTTCCGCTGCATTCGAGAGAGTGAGACAAAGGTGAAGACGATCACTGGCACCGACGGAGGTAATCAATCCGAACCGACCCTTGCGGTAATGCGGCCTCTAAACGTCGTCTACATTGCCGCGGTGATGTGGGGACCGCGCACGCAACCAGGTTTGACGTCTCCTTTGGAGATCGCCGCCGCGCTGTTGAGCACAACCCTTTGGTTACTCTATCGGTACCTGTTGTTGGTAGCGAAATCCCGCATAAAATGAGCGAAACAGATAGGATGTGTGCGGCGACTTCTCCGACAGGCTTTCCCGGTCTTGGCTCTCCGGAACCTCCGCGTCTGGCAGGTGTAGGGGCCTTTTCTTATCTTGCCTGGCGCGGGGGCATTTTTGGATACTGGGACATTGTAGCAGTTCTATAGATAGAGTGTTTCAATAAGTCGCTCTTGGACTCCTGTCCTTACTGCGGTACGTGTGTCTTCCTCTTCCGCTATATACGAGAGAGTGAGACAAGGTAGACGATTATCGGCACCCGACGGCGTAGGTAATCGAACCGACCAGCGGTAATGCGGCCCTAAACGTCGCCCAGCATTGCCGCGGAGATGTGGGGACCGCGTTACCGCCAACTAGGTTTGACGTCTCCTTTGATGATCCTTGCCGCTGTTGAGACAACCCTTTGGTTACTCTATCGGTACCTGTGTCGAGCAAAATCCAGATGAGCAGAAGTAGTCGGACGTGTGTCGGCGACTTCTCCGATGCTTTCCAGTCTTGCTCTCCGGAACCCCGCGTCTGGCAAGGGTAAGGGCCTTTTCTTACCTTGCCGGCGCGAAGGGCATTTTTGGATGGGGACATGGTAGTCTTCATATTAGAAGAGTGTCTCTAATAAATGCTCTTGGACTCTGTCGCATCGCTATGGTACGTGTGTCTTTCCTTCCGGCTAACGTTCGAGAGAGTGAGACAAGGTAGACGATCATTGGCAACCGACGGAGGTAATCAATCGAACCGACCCGCGGTAATGTGGCCCTAAACGTCGTCTATATTTGCCGCGGAGACCGTGGGGACCGCGAGCAACTAGAGTTGGACGGCTCCTTTGAAATCGCCGCCGCTGTTGAGACAACCCTTTGGTTACACTATCGGTACCTGCTTGTTGGTGAGCAACATCCCCACATAAAATGATCCGGGTGGCCGCGAAAGAGATCGGACGTGTGTCGGCGACTTCTCCGACGCTTTCCCCGGTCTTGGCTCTCCGGAACCCCGCGTCTGGCAGGTAAGGGCCTTTTCTTATCTTGCACGGCGCGGGAGCATTGTTGGATGGGGACATTGTAGTTCATATTAAGTAGTGTTCTAATAAATGCTCTTGGACTCTGTCCCCTTACTCTGGTACGTG
>JAZHYW010009994.1:0-38091 GCA_037355805.1 Ixodes ricinus | reverse complement strand
ACTCTTAGAGCATTAAGCTGCAACTCTTCGGGCACCTGCCCACAGCCCCCCCCCCCCCCAAGAAAAAAAAAAAGCCGAAAATACCGCTAAAAAACTTGCAACGCCACTGAAAAAAAAAAGAATCGGGCAAGTTTTGTGTTTTATCTTGTCAGCCAAAAGGTAAGTTATGCAACTCCGTACCTAGCGGCGTGGTTGCTACCCTCCAGGTAAGAGTGCCGCGTTTGTTGCCGTCTAGGTGTTCCCCGTAGTCTAATATGCGATTTCACTCAGAGACAGTCTATGACTGGCTTCGTATATATGCTGATCGTTAGCTCAGCGGCTCGAACGCGAACGAGACCACAGCGCAATCTGTCTCCCCTTTCTTTTTTTCTTACATCCATATGCTACCAATCTGAAATAGTCAAATCTGCGATTCGATGCACTTCGGTCGTACCCATGTAAACGTAGTTTATGTCTCTAGCGCTTTCGAGAGGTACATGAATGAGGCAGCGAGAAAATACTCAAAATAAATAAGAAGAAAAAATTGGAAGCTAGATTTTAGAGCGCAGCTCTTAGGCTGCCCGTGTCCAGGATTCGCGGCGTCGCCGTCGGCGTAACCGCGCTAAATTTGGCGGGAAAATTGACGTCACGTGACCTCAACACCAATTCAATTCCCCGCTAAATTTAGCGGAAAAAATGACGTCGACATTTTTATAAATTTTTTAGCTAGATTTAGCGGAGAAATTGAATTGATGTACAGGTGTTGTAACGTCAGATTACCTGACCTCAAATTTCCAGGTGACATTTTGCAGGAAAAGCTAATTAGTGATGTCAGGCCACGGGACGTCAATTTTCCCCGCTAAATTGGGGGAGAAACTAAATTAGTTTTGAGGTCAAGCTACCTCATGTCACGTGACATCCATTTTCCGGCCGGACATTGGAAGGGGGAAATTTAACAGGTGTGTGGTTCACGTGAAGTCTCATCACATGCCATAAATTGACGTCACATTATTTAAATACCATTTCGATTTCCCCGCTAAATTTAGCGGAAATTCAGAGACGGAACAGACGGTTGGTCGGAAAATATGACGGATTGGGGTTCCGTTAAAACACTTTTCGTGCTTAAATACCGACAGTGATGTCAGTTCAACAAAGCAACGTAACATAAATGCGCAACGTTTTCTCGCTGATCGAGACCACACAGATAGACCGATGTATGTACAAAAATCACTTTGCTTTGCCAAACATGTTTATAACGATTTGTCGGTGAAATATTGATATTAGGCAACAAAATAACATCCGAAATATATACACTATACAACATTAATTATATAGTCTGCTGAACGACTGGAATGTGACTCGAGGAAATGGTACCTGAATATTTTACTTTCAGATTCCTACTGAATACGGATCCTCCCCAGGTTTCCCTTCTGTTCGTCAATCAACCAGATCTAGTAGAAATCATAAAGCGAAGCTCTGAACCTCATTAGTAGTTCCACGACGTGTTCCCAATGGCCCCGACTAACGCCAGTTCAAAGGAGTGTATGTTTAACGAGGCAATTCCATTTTGCAGTAGACTGCAGTCTCGAGTCTTGAAACGACTCAGTATGTCCACTTCGAATAAACATCCAATAATAGAGTCTGTCAAAAAAAAATATATCCATATATCTATATATATCTATTTTTAGCTTTCGTGTGTTTGGGCTTTCGCGTTTTGTGCTGTTGTGCTACTCTGACCGACGTTGTAGTCAGTGGGTGGGCGAAGGGGAGGTGTGCGCATGGCCGCTTAAGGAATTTCAAAGTGTTCTTGTGACTGGGCAGCAGAGTTGTCATCTTTATGACTACAAATGACATATCATATTTACGGCAGACCGTCGGCGTTATACTCTATTGCAGCACAAAAGGTCTCGTCTAGACGTCGTCCTGTACGAAGTCAGCCTTGACATGTGTTTTATTGTGTGTGTGTGTGTGTTGAATGAAACGGATGTACGGCGGCACGTGGAGCAAGAAGTTCATTGATTTCGCTCAGACGCAGCTGGTCTTGGTAGTACCGTGTCACGGATAGGCAAAAAATTTAGAAATTTCTCATCAAAAAAAAGTCAAGAAACAGAACAATTTTGTTTGCCCCAGTTTATTTCAATAAAATGCGAACTCCCCGATCGTCTCTCAACCAATTGTGCAGGGAAAAAGGTGCTTAGCTGTCCTTGCATTCAGTGATTCATAGAGATAGATACAGGTTGATCTCAGAATGTCGCTGGTAAACTTCGCTTTTGTTGCCGGAGCTTTAATTTTGGCTCACATGTCACCGGCGATTGCATCTACAAACTGCACGCCTACAACAAGAAATAATGCATCGAGGGTAAGGTCCATATGGTTTCTGTTGCGAACATTTGCTCTATACAATTTAACTAGACAATTTGGTAACGTTTATTGAAAGAGACATAATTATGTCTATTTTTTTCAGTTTCTGAATACGTTTAAAGAAGGTTATATCAAATATATCACCGTGGACATAGGGAAGTTATGCATTACATTCACGCAAACGCAATTTGACGCCACAACCAAGGAGGCCATCTACAGCGTTTCGTCAAAATCAAGCAGTGGTACAGACAAGTAAGTAATAAGAATCATAGAAAAGGTCGAACTAAGTAGAAACAAACGTCGTCAGCTGCTACACCCAATCTGTGAGATCTGACCTTGAGCAAAACATGTGACTGTCAATTTTTGCTAATGTGACGATTTTGCAAAATGTAGTCTGAGACCGCCTGGGCCTTCATCAGAAAGTTTATGCTTCGTGTTTTTTTTTTTTTTTGATAAGATTGTGATATGCATGTGCAGTGTTTTGGTACTAAACAAAATTTTAGTAGCGTATAAGTGAATGAAATGGAATCGTAAAAAGAAATCGATAATAGGAACAATGTTTTCCCGCTATTACTCTGAAGAGAATGCGGACGTCACGAACTCCGGAGGGCATATTACTTAAAACCGAATCAAATATTAGTTTCAGACAAAAATAACATTTTTGTAAAGCGAGTATCTCATCAAATTAAGTGAACATGTTTATGTAAATTGATGGAGACCAGGTAAGGTAGGTGGGTTATTAGGCGCATTATATGTGGATTATTTTCAGAATTGAATTTTAAACCGGTAAATGCGTATCGTCTTGGGGTATTTTTGTAGCATTTAGCATCGCGATAACGCAAATGATTGTACTTGAATTTCTAATGAAAATAACCTATTATCTCGAGCGGAAATATAGTGCCCCTAATTGAACCATACCAACGAAGCGTGGTATAGATCTTGGTTACGAATAATCTGTTTACACGGGCTTGCTGGAACTAATATGCTGCAAAGGTGACAAAGCATTAGTAAAAATGAAGTCAAAAGTAACTTCAGTCCTGGCCAAATCAAGAAGAAGTTGATAACCACGTTCATTAAAAAGAAAAAAAAGGAAGACCAATCTTAAGTATCAATAATGCCCTTTCATACGTTTATGTTGATGAAGGATAGCTCAATTGCAAATAAATGTGATTATAGAGTATGGGTCTACCTTTGTGTACCTCAGGTTTGTGAAATATCTAAGCGGGAACTGAAGCGCATTGCAGACTATTAAAATAATTTCGGTTCATGTTTCTTTCTTATTTAAAAAGCGCTGGTTCTCGTAACTCCCTCTAGAAGAAACAGTTTATGCAAAGAAAATGTCATGCTAGTAGTCTTCACAAGAAGTTATAAGTTATCTTGTGTATATTGAGTAGTACCAAATTGTGTAGCGATCTGGTAGATGTCATGCCCTGCTTTAGCTGTCCGTGCTGCTTATTTTGTTTTATCTTAGCCGTTTTGTTTTATTCATATTACGCTAATCCCGCTTGCAAGCGTTATCATGTTGTTAATTTATTAATGAAACTCCTGTGTTGAACATCTTTATGAAACGCTGTCACAACTTCTATCTTTAACAGCCCAACTGAGAACCAGGTTTTTAAAGTGCAAGAGTGTCCAAGTGATATAGATATTTCTCTTCAAAGCAGTGAGTAAAAATATACTTTCATGTTGTTATTACGGCCAGTAATTCACATTTGCTTACTGCGAAGAAGCGAAAATTATTGACTAAGATAGGCCTTATATGTTTTACCGGACAAATGAAGTGAGAATAAAATTAACCTCAGAAAGGCAGCCTAAAAGGCTCCAATATTTTCGCACGGCGTTTTGCTATGATGCGCAAACAATCTGTTATAAAAAGGCCTGCTTTTCCGCACCGTTCAAGCGAGCGCGACTGATAATATAAACATCAACACAGTAAAATGAATTCTACTACTGCAATTCTTTACAGCCTTTTCATACTATTTTGAATGAAAATCTTTTAACAAATATATTTTCTTCGTTATAATTTTTGTTCCGGCTTTGTGGGAACATTTGTGCCAATATTTTCATTCCGCAATTAGAGAACATAATAAAAATTACTTAATTAGCGAAGACAATATTATCTGAACTAGGTGCCCCAAGAAGCTAATAAGGATACTGAATAATTTATCATGTTTTATTTGAACAGAAAATGTACACAAAATTTGATTCTAAATAATTTAATTACGTTTTCATGGAACACATCATATTGTTCGTATTTCCGATCAGATGTAAGGACGTAATTAATATTCGACAGAACCCACAAATAAAGCCTACCAGTTTCTCTTCATCTTCATTTAGATTAACTCTAGTCAATATGATGTATAAAGCATGAGATACCGAATCTCCGGATGAACACCATGGCTTCTGTTTGCTTATTACTTCTTTTGTGTTTCAAGAGTCGACGCTCAGTAGCTATATTAGAGAATGAAAAGCAATATCATCAAACAATTTTCGAACTAAAATACGCAGTTGTAGTAATAATATCGCTTCGTTCCTCAGGCAGGTTACCATCGACTGGCCACTAATATTCTAGTGCTTACAGCTAATTTCTCTAGAACAGTCCAAAATATACAAAATACTTACTTCATCCAAGATAAAATACATTATACAAAATCCACCCCCCCCCAAAAAAAGAAAAAAAAACTCGCTCGCAGTTAGTTTTTTAGTTTTTTTTTTAAAGTTTAGAAATAACAGGCAGTGGACATTTAAACACTGATAACCGTTTTCTTCCATCAGATGGTCTACCTCTTTATAACGTAACGATCCTATACAGCGACTATACCACTTGCCATGTTGTGCAGCATCATGACGAAACTAACGGTAAGTACCGTGTTTATTCATTTTATTAAGGCGCCTGCTATAGAAATATACACTAGAAACGTGCTCAAAGTGCATTAACGTTTAGGTTCATTAAATCTTTCTTAGTTACATGAGGGCACTTGCACACGTATCTCTTAATAGAGCAAATAGAAAAGTGACGCAAATATAGTTAATGTGTAGATGTTTGTATTCGCGCTTAATATTTTTTGTTTCTCCTAATCAGCATCACCTGAAGAATGTATTTAATTATTGGTTTGAATCATTGAGCATGTGACGAGCACAGTAATCTTCATGATCTTTGGGACGCCGCCGGAATTGCAAAGGTTTGACTATCAAACGAAGGTTCAAGCTTTAAAACATAAATTAGGGGAATATAAATTGACAACGTTAGTGCTTAGTTGAAGTGGAGCAGCCACGTCGGTGGCTTCGACGCAAAGAGAGTCGCTTAAGTTTGGCGCTCGTAAATTTTAGCCAAGGTGCCTACACTGCGTGAAAGTGCGGTTTAACTGAGATTTTGGTTGCAGGTCAGAAATGTTCAGGCGGTTTGGATGTATTCTCACTTTATCGCTGTCATGTTAGCAATTTCCTCTTCATTAGGGGCTTATCACGCGTTTTCAGTTTTAATTTACTTCCCACAGCCTCCACGCTGAACAGCGTTTCCTCTTCTAAAGCCGAAAGCGATTTACGAGCGGAGCTGTGCACGGTACACTGTATTGCAAATATCCGCCTCTAATGTGGTCGATTATATTGCTTAACTCATCACAGGTTCTGCACAGCAGATTTCACCATCAACAGCACATCTACACTTCTGCACTACGCAGTAGTCACCATTTTCCAGGCTCCTTCTTTTCTGTGAGAAGAAAAGCCTGGCATTAATTCCCAGAAACAGCGTGCTAATAATTTAGAAGTTCCTACGCTGTACCATTCTATTGTGCCTTCAATAGCAAACCAACAGTTTGGATATTAGTGCGGTCATAATACTAAAATATTCGAAACGACAAGTGAGTCGGCCACAATTTTATCAGATGCCATGGTTCTTCAAACTGGCATCCATTTATGCAGCGCTCAAGCACGTGGCCAAGCACACTGCGCGAAAAGTACGTCTTATCATAAATATATAAGTCATCCGTACGCCTGTGAGCTAGCAGATTTCTCATTGAAAAAATAATTAAAAGAACAATAATAAACAAATCACGAGCACATAGTTGTCACAATCTAAACATTTAAACTTGCTAATTTTACTTTTATGTCAGTTCTCGCGAAGACGCCCGGGTCCAACCACTCTTCTACACCGATTCGACTTCATATCTTAACTTGAGATTGACGACAATTTTGAGACTGAAATATTTGAATTTGTAGAACGAGTTACCGTTTCGAAAACTTTCCAACGACATACTGTAGTCTGTTGCATGTTAAGCGGGCAGGACAATCTCCTTCCACAGAGCCCTCTATTATTTACACTTATAATAATCAACGCTGGAGAGGAGGTGAGGAGAGGCTGACCTCCTGTCCATCGCTCACATTGTTAAAGTAGAAAGAGGGCAGGGCTTTGTGGGACGAGCTTGTGCCGCACTCTTAACCTGCAACAGACTATTGCAGGGATCTCAAACACGCGGCTTGCCGGGCGTATGTGACCCGAAGGCCACGGGCTGCGAGTCCCGATTGCCTTCAGGGTGAGCCCGAGCTTGGTATTTGTCGAGACGAGAGCAAGCTTTCAGCCACGTTACTAAATAAGGGATTGTGAACGCGAATTCATAAAAGCACTCGAGTAAAACTATTTTCGTTTACTCTAACTATGCCCTATTCATTCGGTGCGGGTCACAAAAGAGAGTATATTCATTATTTGTAGTGACGCACGATGACTACTACTTATTATTTGGGATAATTGGCACTCACAAAGAAAATTCACGCGTCCACTCATTAAGTTCATACTGATATTTCAGAAAAATCCATTATACCGTCGCCCAACATTAATCTTCCTCTTCACTCATATAGAGACCACTGGAAACGGTAATTCCAAGAGCCTTCGTCGAACAGATTGTTTTCAGCTGCAGCTTATATGACAATGTACTTTCTTTGCCTTATACGTACCTAAATACTTGCTTCTGCTGAATATTAAGTTGCATTTCTACAAACTTTATTGGCATTTCTAACCACGAAGTGGTCTCCACTCTACTTCGATATCTATTAGTGTTTTGGTTTGGGGGAATAAACTGAGTTGGCATCATACAGTAACAATGAACATCTTTTATATGTAATATCCATGAATATTAAAGCTCAAATAAACACTGCGGAAATAATAATTCCGCCCTTTGTGTTAATCTTTGTAGCCTTACTGATGATACACTCGTTTGCATCGCTTTCGGAATTCGTAATAAGTGACGTTTCTTGTTTCTTTGCAGCTTGCTCAATGTTTGTGAAGAAAAATGCACGCCAATTTAACATTGCAGCATGCCTTCCTCTCTATGCCATGTATTGCCGGAGTTCATATTTTGAAATCTATGGCGCTCAATGTGAATCTGCTTGAGAAACGAGCATTAAATCCGCGCAATGAAATATGCGTGAATAAAAAAATATTTTCGTGTGCTTTTCTTAAAATAAATATGAACTTGCATAATAAAAACGTGCCGTTTTCCGAAAATATTATTGTCCCAACCAGAGAATTTCAATTTATTGTTCATGTGATACCGATAACACCTTAATGCAGTGGTGCACAACATACGGCCCGCGGGCCGCATGCGGCCCACGGGCACTTTCTGTGGCCCGCGGCCCGCGGTCCACCTGAGCGTAGAAACCGCTCACCGTGTCATTCAATGCACTGCGGCCGTTGACTTGGCAGAAAGCATTCGAACCCGTTGACCAACTTTTTTCAGAGTCCTCTTTTCCGGGGGAAACTCCACGTCCTCCAGTTCAAATATTCCCTCTCCACTAGACCCACAGAAAACAACAATACAAAAACCTGTACAGCCATCCAGTGCGTTGTTATGACCCCTAACAGCGTCCCTCCCAAATCCTTGTTCCAGTTCTTCTTCATCCCGTTTCCTCCTCCCTCTCTCTCACGGAGGCTACATCCCTCTCCTTTCCTGTTGGGACATGATCAGTGACAGCTTGTTGCAGATAGAGAAAAAGCTAGGCGTGTCACGCTTGGAATATGAGTGCACTTCAAAGAAGAGAAAAATCGACCAGGAGGGCCGGAAATTCAACCAGGAGTGGACATGGAGGTACTTTTTCATTGCGAGACGCATCAGAAGTGCTTATGTCTTGTGTGTCGAGAATCTCTCGCGGCTCCTAAAGAATACAACATTCGACGCCACTACGAGACCAAACATGCCCGCGACTTCAGCGCTCTTTCGGATTCGGAGAGAAAAACAAAGTCCGAGGACTTAAAATGGAATTTGCTTGCTGAGCAAAGCATTTCTGAAAGCAAAGAACATATTTAGAAGCAGCCACGCGGGCGTCTTTTCAGATATCTCGACGAGATCGCTCGTTCAGGTCGTTCGTTTACTGATGGCGACTTCATCAAGGAATGTCTTATGATTGCTTCTAAGGAGATGTGCCCGGACAATGATTTGGTTTTCCAAAACCTGAGCCTATCAAGAATGACAGTACAACGACGTGCTGCATGACATTGCCGATGACCTATCAAAACAGCCGGAGTGGAGTTGCGGTCATTTTGTCTACTACTCTTTTGCTTTGGATGAGAGCCCAGACATCAAAGACAGCACAACTGCTTGTTTTCATCCGTGGTGTGAACGAAAACGCTTCGAAGTGACTCAGGAGCTGGTAGAGCTTTGCTCAATGCACGGACGAACTACGGGAGAAGAGATCAGCAAGGCGGTCAAAGACGTCATCGAGAAGCTCAAGCTATCATGGGAAAAACTCGCAGGTGTCTGCACCGATGCAGCCCCAGCCGTGATGAGAAGAAGAAACGGAGCCGTTGCCTTACTTCGAGCGTTCAGTGGTGTAGAACTGAAGCAATATCACTGTGTGCTTCACCAGGAAGCACTCTGTGCCAAAGTGATGTAGTTTGACCATATGATGAAGGTCGTGACTTCGGTTGTCAACTTTATACGTGCTCAGGGATTGAAGCATAGGAAATTTCAAGAGTACCTGAAAGGAATAGAGAGTGAGCACATGGACATCCCGTATCACACTGAAGTTCGCTGGCTAAGCCGGGGGAATGTTCTGAGTCGCTGCATCGCGCTGAAGGCCGACATCATCGCTTTCTTGCAAGAGGAAGGGAAATACATACCAGAGCTGGAGGAAGAACAATGGTCGTGAGATCTGGCATTCCTCACCGATATTTCAAGCCATCTGAACGTGCGCTAACATAGCTGTCCAATGAAAAGACCATCTCATTTCGGGCATGGTGAGCGCGATCTTCGCGTTCAAAGGAAGCTGCGCCTCTTCAGAGTGCGGGTTGGGGGTGGAAGCATAGTTCACTTTACCAACCTGCCAGAAGCTCTTTCCCACCGGCGAAAATCCGGAAGATGGTAGCTGCGACGTGCGCTGCTGCAGGTTGAGTACCTATTCTCCGAGATTCCAGCAAAGATTCAAGGCATTCGAAAGTGAGAAGAGTAGCCACGATTTGTTCAGCGATCCGTTTTTTGTCGCACCGGAAGACACAGGTCCGACGCCGCAGCTAGAACTCATCAGAAATCCAGTGCTCGCCAGAGCTAGAAGAGTAGGCATCGTGAGTCTCATCTGCTGACTTACTACAGAAGCCATGACAGGAGCAAGTAAGGAAACCTTGTGGACCACGCATTGCAGCTTGCATCACTTTTCGGGAGCACGTATGTCTGTGAGCAGACATTCTCACTGATGACCCTCAACAAGAACCGTCTTCGATCTTCTATGACGGACATGACACTGCGAGATGTCGCTGAAGACGGCCACCAGTGCGATGATGCCGGATATTGAGAAACCTGTCTGCAGCATAAAAGGTGTAACGGTCACACTAGGTGCGGCCCGCGCAGTTTCCAATAAACAATTTTTGGCCCGCGTCATTTTTGAGTTGTGCACCCCTGCCTTAAAGGGGTACGGAAACCAAATTCGGAGCTCATTTCTTTGTTTCAACAGACGCAGGTAGCAGTAGAACCCTGAAACATAAATATTGCGCTAGAAAACACAATAAGAACATATTTTAAAGTGATTAACCATAATCAAAAACCACCTGGTAGTTGGCTATGAAGCTTCAATGGAATGTCGTGACGACAACATGCCTCTGAAAGCAGCGCCACAGCGGTATGTCCACTCACTTGTATAGATTGCATAGGCCTGAACGCGATACCGAGGCCAACGAGGTAAGACCGAAGACGTAAGATTCGGAGAGTAGCCGAATCTCAAGAGAGCGGAAAAGTTCGGAAAAATTCGGAGCGTTGCCATGGTTGCCAAATCACGTTTATGTGTGTTTCAACTTTTCGTGATATTAATTACTAAATTTCACAAAGTGCATAAAATGTGTTGTAATATAATATCATAGTAAAGAATGAAATGTTCCGCTTGGTTTATAAGATTTCGGATGTTTGTCGAGTACGGTAACCAGACATCGCGGGAAAAGTTGGTCTCGGTTCCGGATTACGACAAAATAGGCATGCTTGTTGCCGTGGAAATACAAGCGCATGTTTTCATCGCCCGGGCGGTTCAGCGACAGTCGGTTGTGGGGCAGGCGGGTTGAAGAGGACTTTCTTGGGCACGAGGAACCTCCGGCATTGTCGGCGGGGTCATGGCAGTGACCACCGCGGCGCCCTGCGTGCAGAGAACACAAGGCGCGATAAGTTCCTCGTGGATCTCGTCAGGCTTGGCGTGGCCGCCCCAGCGGCCGGGATTCGGCGGACGTGCAGCCGGTGCAGCGGGCGCGTCGACGGAGCGAGGTGATGTTGCGCGAAGATCACGTTCTCGTACTTCGGGTACTTCAGGGGTTCCCGGAACCGGAGACGTCGACCGTGCTCGCCCGAAGTTCGCAGCAGTCCCTTCCCCGCAGAGAGATCGATGCCGTACGTGCTAGTCGGCAGAAGGACATTTTCGACGTGCCCACAATTGCGGATCAAAATGGCTGCAGTAGCACTATACCCGCAAGTGAGTGTGACCGGTTCGATTGATCTTCGAGCGTTGCGTCCACATGACGGTATTGCTATCCAGACAAGGAGACAATCGATAAACTCCTTGCGCCGTGCTATGCAGTCATCGCATGTACTGCGTTTGTGCCTTTCTAGTGAATTATATCTGGGTGAGTTTAGTGTTTGTTCCTGAACAATAAGGTTGCGTTAGGACGCACGCCTGTGTTGTGTTTCTTTTCGCCAAATAAAGTTCACGCTATAAAACTGCCGCGAACGGAGAAACGACGAAGATTGCGACGTTCTTCTTCGCCGGTGCCGGTGCGCGGTCGAAGTTGGGACGAACGACTTACTTTTCATCGCTCTCGCGTCTTGCGCAGCTTTCTGAAGGGGCAGAATCATTCCTTGCCTGAATATATTTATTGCGCCGCTGCGCCACGGCCTGAGATGATGCGCATAACATTTCGCTACATTTTATTTTGCCGATCACCGCCCAGAGAACCACGCAGAAGCCGAGACTGTGGAGTGGTTGGGCCTGCGCCAACCACACCGATCAGCTCCAGCTGGACCTGGAAGCTGCATGATGCCGGTGCTCATGAATGACGCATTGATACGCTGCATACCGCCGCATTGAAGTAAACAAGACGGGAAATCTGGTTATATGCAATAACAGTACCTAAAGAAATACACAACTGACCGCATTCGCGAGGTTTACGGCAAGGTTCATGCTGCCGTCTGCAACCAGCGACGAACCTGACGAATCTCAGATGCCAGATGATCGTCGCGCGAAGTTCGGAAATACCCGATCTGTCCGAATCAGATCTCCGGTGATTCGTCCCATCACTGCTGTTGACGTCTTCGTCTTCGCCCATCATCATCGCACGCCGCTGCCGCTGCCACCACCTCCGTCGCTGTTGATCGCCATCGCTGCTGCCAGGCGGCTGAGGCCAGCTCTCGCACCTCTGCAGCTCTGCCGCACTGCCGGCTCCGACAGAAGTCTGCATTACCGTGGTGCTTCGACAAAGCGAGATCGTAGCGCGTTGACGCCTCCAGAGTGGCAAGGCTCGTTCGCTACGGTGCAGCCTTGGTCCTCCGAAGGCATGATGACGTCAAGACGTCTGCCGGATCTCCGGAATGCATCAGCGCTCTTCGATGGCTGGTGCCTTTGAAGCGCTCGCCAAAATCCCGGCATTTAGAACCAAAATATAGCCATGCTGCAAAATACGACCGATGCGATTATTACATTACGAGGCCTAGCCCAGTCATGTTGAGGCTTTCATTTCTTGATGTTTCCTCTATATTTCAAGTTTCCATTCTGTATCCCTTTGATGTGCATGCTGCATAAAGGAAAAATATTGTTGTATAGTAGGGCAAACATTTAATCTATGAAGTGATACAAGATATTCATTTTACTTTTGATGACGAATTTAGGTATTGACTTGCCTTAGTGGATTATCTGTTATTTATAAAGACCATTTATAATTGCAATGTGTTCACCTTTTCTTTTTGCAATGCACCCGATTGCGCTAAAGCAGCTTCGTATGCCGCCTAGAATTATTCCTTAATATTCATAACCTACAAAAAACGCTTTCATTCTTTTCTTCACGCAATGGAAATCCCAAAATAAATTTACGAAAACGAGTAGCTACTTTTCCTCCTCAGCTCGCAGCCAGAACATACGGCCACATAATCTAGATCGACTTACACGACACCACTTTTTATCATAGCCACCCGCTGTTTTTGGCAAAGCACAGGCCCCGTGCTGGTTTATACACATTGTTAAGGTTTGGCAGTTCCCGTCATTGCAGCGATTGGGCACGAGCCACTACCCGAATGCGTGTCGGGGTATTGGTTTGTCACGATTTGAAATCGAGGCTCTCGTAGTGGTCGCGTCCACTGTGGGAGCCGCATTTAAATAGCGGTAACCGCTGGAATCACAAAGCGTGATTATGAAATTCTGGGACTGCCATTCCTCACAACGACAAAATAAAAAATTCAGATTGGACGTTTAGTGTTTATACAGCGTAAGGTCGGTCTGCCGAGATGGGTCGACGCACTGATTTACACTGTAGATGAGCAATTTTACCCGGTTCGTGCGACTACACGCTGGGGTCTTTAATATGCTCACGCAGTAAGCGATACGACCGCACGCCGGTACGATGCTCATCCAGATCCACTACGGGCAGGGATGGGGATCAAAACAGGATCCTGGGTTCCGCAGCGCGGCTTCCGGCTCCACCGCGTGGAGCTGGGTGTGCGCTCTAGCCACTCGGCACCGATCCCCTCTGGTCCATTCACATGCCATAAATATTTATCATAGCTTAGGCGCTGTGGTTGGCAAAGCATAGGCCCTCAAACCTTGTTTGTCTCCTTTGCGTTCACATGCCAGAAAGAAATATATTCTGTTTAGTTCAGCCTCAATTGACCACTTCTTACGAACAGGCGTGATCACAGGTCCATTCCTTCTTTTTTAATTACTACTATACAAAAGACACAATAGGTTAGCAAGCAAAAAGGAGAACGGGAACTACTCTACGAAGGATAAAAGGTTGAACAATACCCCAGGCGCGGGCCATCAGCTGCGCACAGACGCCTACCATTTCTTGGACGCGAGACAACACCCGCTCAAAAACAAGGTAGATTTTTTACTTTACTTATGGGCGATGACAGAAGCGAAACTGCGTATGTGATCGTACTAGTCACAATCCCACTTCTAAGTTTGGAATCCTTTCTTTGCACCTAGGAGGCGGAAATTCACAATTGCGGACGCAATATAGCACACATTTGTTTTCGTAAATATCGTTCAAATGTATAGTGTTATTTTTCTTTAGTTCTGGTATGTTTATGTATAGCTAGTATTTATTTTTATACCGAAGCTGAAAAAATAGGAGCAAAAACAAGAGAGCTGGTGCACAATCGTATTTAAACACCTCGAGAAAAATTAAACATAAAGGAGGACTTATACACATAGTAATACGTATATGCCTACACCTATATGCAAAACGCATTTCTAAAGGCTATGTTAACATTTACCTTAATTTGAACTGATAAACACCAAATTGTGATATAGGAATGAACTGGAAGAAGTATACTCCGGAATTTTATGAATGACAAACTTTGAAAACTAAGTAAGCTCAGTTATATTAATTGCTGGGGCTTCATGAGACTACTTCAAATCTCTAATATCACATCCTTGTTTTTTTCGTAGGCAAAATCCTCTTCTAAATTGAGTGATTGGAATACTTAAGCCAGCAGATATCACATTTAATATCTGCCAGTGTATACCGGGCGTTCCTGCGAAAATTTCATAGATATAGGCTGGTTGGAAAACAAAATACTCTTTCTGACTACTAATTGCCAACCCCGGTGAACGTGAAGCATCGGAAAACACTAATTTACATAAGAGCAGCCTTAAACGTAGTAATTAGGTATTGCAACTAAAGTTATGGTAGAGCGCGTTGGTGATGATTAAAATATCAGGAAGAAAACAAAAGACGGAGAAGACGAGACATCTTTTGTAACTAGGGAAATTAAACATACCCAGGTAGCGCGCCGGAGAGGCGCCCTAAGTTGGCGAAAGTGTGGAACAAGGGGCTAACTGGGCCCAGTTAGGCTTTCTCAATGGCGCTTGTCAGTGCCAAACTTCGTTGCCTAACTATAGACCTAGTTGGACGATAATAGGGCACGCCAAAATTTGACTTTTTTCTGGTCCGCCACAGGAAGTGCCAAACTAGGTGCCATACTTGAGCCATAACTGCCAAAGCAACACCTAATTTGGATATTTCGAACATGCCAAAGTTTGGCTTTTTTTGGTCCACCACAGTCGTGCCAAAGGAAGTGCCTGACTTGAGCCATGACTGCCGAAGTAAATCCTAAATTGGGGATTCGGTACATGACGAAGTTTGGCTTTTCTATGGCTAGCCACTTGCGTGCCTAATACGTGCCAAAAGTGCCAAAGAAAACCTAGAGGCCTGCCGAAGATTGAAATTTCTCTGGTATGCCACAAAACTGCTTTCAGGCGCTCCAAAAGAAAATTAAATTAAATGAGCGTTGGAAACACGACGGTCAGATGTCATCATCTCCGTTCCCGAGCGGCACGGCGATAATTGGCAGTGTCGTGGCAGTACCGGCCGAAAGACGGTTTCAATATCCGCTCAAATATCCAGTTTTGCACCACCGTTTGATATCTGGCAGGTATTGCCGTTTAGTCGTTTTGCCTCGTCCCAGTGTTCGCGCAATATTGTACGAATACTCTTGCGATGCATCTGCTGCGCATTGGCCGGACGTCGTGCAAGTTTGTGTTGTATAGGACGTTACACATCATTTGCCGCGTATCAATAACATACACGAACGAACAACATTTTTTTGATCGCTCCTCAGAAGTTTATTAAACCACCATCACTACGTACAACTTATTCTTCACATATTTACAAGGGTCATACGTTTCTGTAAAGAAAAAAGCGAATAATAAAATAGAGTTAACACTGTTTTTATGCCTGCAAAATTCATAACAAAAAAATTAAAAAACCCACCGGGAGTCGAGAGGAAAGCAGAACTACTATCAGAAGCATGCTCGCAGTGTACTTACTAGTAAAAGAGCGATATCATGTAATTAAATCTTGAAAGATGCATAATCTGACTCGGACAGCCCAAAAACAAATTCGCGAAAGAAGGTTGCGCACAATATTCTGACGTCTCGTTGTCGGCGAAGAACAGTTTTGTCGACGCGCATCATACAAAAACATCACAAAAAGTTCTACGGACTCCGGCAAAAAAAAAAAATAAAGGCATTACCGATATATTGGCATCAATGTATTCCGGCTGTTTACGACGAAAAACGACGGTCGCATCTGCAAAGCACGAAAGCAACACGCTCTAAAAAAGCCCATGAGTCCACATTCCCGCACGACACTCGAAGAGTCAATCACTGCAACAAACGGTGGCAGCTCAGCGAATGACGACGCCGAAACATATGTTTACACCAATAAACGCAGTCCGAGTTGTGACATTAAGCAATGCAAAACGCCACGCTTGCATTGCTTAATGGCACAACTCAGAGTGCGTGTTTTGGTCTAAACATATGTTTGGGCATTGTCATTCGCTGAGCTACCTCCGTTTGTTGCGGTGATTGGTTCTCCGATTGTTGTGCGGGAACACTGATTTTGCTAAGGGTTTCGACTGTCTCGCACGACCTACTTCTCTTGAAACTGAGTAAACTTAATATTGATCCTAACACCTTGGGCTGGATTAAAAGTTCTTTTATCTAACCGCTCACAATATGTTTCTGTCAATGGGCAAAATTCTTCTACTACTCCTGTAACGTCCGGGGTACCACAGGGATTTTTCCTGGGGCCTCTCCTGTTTCTAGTCTACATTAACGACCTCCCATCGAAAATTGAGTCCTCTGTTAAATTGTTCGCGGATGATTGTGTACTGTATCGCGTAAGTACTAATACCCATGGGCATTAGTAATTACTAATGCCCATGGGCATTAGTAATTAGAAACTGCGTCGAGGTCTGAATGAACATGCACACTTTTGCAAGAGTGTGGTATACTGCACTCAGACCTCAACGTAGTTCCTTCCTGGTGCGCTGAATCATTAATGAAGCTTAACGTTACTAAATGTAAAACCATGCGTGTTTCCCGACTCTCTAAAAACATTGACCCTGCCATATAGATCCTTAATTAGATGCTGTTGCTTCATACAAGTATCTTGGTATTCACACAAATCACAACCTTTCCTGGAAGATGCACGTCGACTATGCCTTTAATGATGCTAATCGTATGCTTGGGCTTTTGCGCCGCCACTTCCGTTTCGATAATATGCCGGTCAAACTGCAATTATATAAAACCTTAGTGAGTCCAAAACTCGAATACGCCTGTTCCGTTTAGGATCCGGGACATGTAACATTATCACACATTCTCGAATCAGTCCAGAACCGAGCGGCCCGTTTTATCCTTTCTAATTATTCTCGTACTGCTAGTGTTTCACCAATGAAGACAACTTTGTACTTACCTGACCTCGCTTTATATTGTAAATACTTTCGTCTTTGTCTTTTCCATAAAATCTATTATACTAGCCCAATTCTAAAAGATCAACTGCTTTTTCATGCGTCATATGCGTCACCTCGCAACGATCACCAGTGTAAGGTTGGTACGCCGACACGTCATACGAACCTCTATTTTGACTCTTTTATTCCAAGAACATCTAACGATTGGAACCACCTCCCTGCCTCCATCGTGTCCATCCACGACACCACATGCTTCAATAAGTTTGCCAACGATTTCTTCAGTATCACCCACTCCTCTCTGTAAAGCCTCCGGGACTTGAGTGTATGAAAATAATAAATAAATAAATAAAGATCGCATTTCGTAAACCGGACCTACGTGGCCCGCCTATTTCTATAACTTGGCAAACTTCGAAAACAACAGCCCCAGAGATCCCATCAGCGCGTCAGAGAGAGTCACGTGACAAGTTTTCGTCCAAGCGTTTTTGTCCTACGCGTCCTACGGAGAGAGGTCACGCGTTTCGCTCCACCCTTCCGAATTGCTCTAACCGGCCGTCGCGCTCGCTGACAGCCACACGAAGACACAAAAGCAGGTGGGGAGGCTTAAAGACGAGGTCGAAGCGGAATGCAACAATGAGCTAAGCTCCTTCTGCATCTTTGACTCACTGTATAGACCGACACGCGGGCTTGACGTCACGGAGCTGCGGCGGCGCTGCGATCGCGCCGGAGCCGGGTGGTGTGGGCTGAAGGGCGCACGTTTCGCATGGGCGTCATAGCATTTTAGCATGCCGCGAAGCTGGGTTGCCGTTAATTGCACCGAAAGGTACAAAACAAGTAGTGGAGTGAGTTTCCACAAGTTCCCGGCAGACTCTGAAAGGCACAGAAGGTGGATAATAGTTGTGGATCGAAAAGAATGGTCGCCTCGCGCGAACAGCCGTTCGTGCGGCAAGCACTTTTTGAAAGCAAGTGTGGCTATCTCAATCTCTGTCACGAGGCTTGCTTATGTGCAGGGGAGACAGTCGTCTGATCGAGACCACCCGGAATTTGTGCCCATGCTGTTCGCGCACAAAGCACCGGCCAAGCAGAAGGGGATCAGCGACAGAACGGCGGTGTTGTAGGCGTTACCGAAAAAACGTAACCAAATACGTTACTCGCTATTTGCAAATAAAAGGTACGCGTTACAGAGCTACGTTACGTAAAAATAAAAGAAACGCGTTACCGCTACAGATAGAAAGTAACGCACGTTAGTTCTGCGTTACTTTTCAAATTATGATTTAACACGTTTAACTGTTCTAACGATACAGGTATGGTTGGTTGGTAAAAACTTTATTGTGGTAAAAACTTTATTGTACAGGTATGCATAAGCTCATATATCAAGAAACATTATGTTCATGCAGAAACTGAACATAATTACTTGATCTCTTTTTACGGTTTCACCTAAATACTCACGAGAAAAAACGCAAAGAAAACATGAGCTTGACGCCTAAAAACACGGAAAAAATTGAAGTGTATTTTCTTTAAGACTTGAAAAGTAGTAACGAGTAACGTAGCTACGTTACTTGAAATAGTAACGTAAGTACGGTACCGGTTACTGTGTCGAAAAAGTAACGAGTAGGTTATTACGTTACTGAAAAAAGTAACGCGTTCCTGGTAACGCCGTTACTTGTAACGCGTTACCGCCAAGACTGCAAAACGGACGAAGCGTTACTGCTTGCCATGCCTTCTGGTCATGAGGGTAGAAAAATATTATACCTTGACTTGAAAACGCTGTGTGTATTTATTCAATTAATAAATACACTTCCACAGACCCATAGTCTGCTGATCCCGCCGGCAGTGCGGAAACGGACTCGAAGTAATCGTAAGCCTCGAGAGACTTGTACGCCTGCACCGCGTCAGCCGTGAACCGGCTTAGCGAAAAACTAAATAAACGACGACGTGAGCCGTCGACTTCGGTGGCAGCAACCTCTCGTCGGAAGTCCAGCAGGCCTTGTTCGCGGTGTACGGATCCTCGAAGGCAACGCCACCCACGCGCAGTTTGTTTCGATACCGCTGCCGTTCAGGCTCGGGTAGCGAGCTCAAATAGTTGGGCATAGCATACGACATACGTTGTAAGGAAGTACGAGGCACAAATAAAGCTAGATGCATCTCTACAACATTAACAACGAGTGCACGCCAAGCTACGCAATGGCGAAAACAGAGTGCTGGGCCGCTTTGGCCACATAGCTTCCGCGCATGCGCGGTCTTGTGGCCGTGTTGGTAAACATAGCCGCTCCGCGTGTTGGTCTATACACGAACTACACTCTATTACGTCACGGCGCGGTGGTGGCGCGTCGAGCGCACTTCCGGTCTGGGGCTGTGGGCGGAAGTCACTACGCGGGGCGTGCATTCCTCCGCTGTTTTGAAAAAGAAACCAGACAACAGTTTGCATTCTCGTCAAAACGTTGCAATTGGGGCTGTACCAAAAGTGTTTAGAAAAGTTTGAAGGTCAGTTTTCACGTGCTCGGTTCGTCCGAGAATGTGGATATGTACCGTGAAAAGTGAAAACCATACGCCGTCAAACCACGATTGTTGGGGCGGGAAGCACTTTGGGTTGAATTCGCGAATACTTATGGTCATCACCTTTATTTTTTCGTTCCAACATGACAACATGAAAACAGGATGGTCCATACAACATGAAAGTTGTGCGGACCATCTGCGGACTACGTTCAGTGCGCCTTTAAGTTCAAACGGCTGCCTGATAGTTCGAACTGCCATCTGCTCTTTCAAATATTTCTGCGTGCCGTCTGCTCTTTCAGACGACATCGGCCCGTAGACCAAACCTCGACTATCGGCCCGTAGGCCCGGTAGTCGCGATAAGAAATAAGTGCAGGCCTCAAAATACTTTTAAGTTTGAAGGTTGGTCGGTGTAAGCAGAATCGGTGTAAACACTAGATACAAGGAGATGTTTATCATTGTTACCAGGGGCCATCACAGTCTTCTTGTGCCTAGGTGATTCACTTGGTACGATTCTGCTTGCGATTTTCGGTATCGACGTCGACCATCTCACCTTCGGTTCACACGTTTGCAGCCCGAGCCACGTCGCGCTTGAAAATTGCAAGCAAATATTCATGCAAATCAGGCTTTAGCGTCCATTCTGCGGCGTCCACGCGGAATGAATCACCGAAGGTTACATCATTCACGCTACGTTTTTCGTTGTAACGAGCCTCGTTAATTTCGCTGAGGCCGTTAAAGTAGCCAGATATTGCCGGAAGACGTAGAATCAACAAATCTAACGCGAAAAAGAGCACGTGGACTCACGGACGCCGACAACATCGTATTCCAGTGGTTTGTTTATGTGCGACCAGCCGACGGCGAGCTTCTTGCACACACTACATCGCATATGCGCGGCGCCGGTGGCGTCCGCTAGAGCACTCCGGTTTGTTGGTAAACATGAGTTGGCACTAGGGGTGCTTCGGTTTGTTTGTAAACTTGAATTGGTCTGTACACCTTTTCAAGAAACACTCGACCCCAGGGGCTACAAACCGTTTTCGTGCCCAGGGACAGGGTTTGAGGCTAGACTCTCACCGGCGTCCCTGCTAACCGAATGGACTAAGATTTTGATAGGCGCAGACTGCGTAGGTGGAGTTTCAAACACTGTTGGCGGCTAAACTCTAGTATTTTCTGGCTGCATTTTGTGTTTCATGGTGCATGTATTTTCCCGGGGACATTGAGAAAGCATTGTACCACATATGAAAAAAATAACAAAAAGTAAAACGAAGTGTCTAGCGTTACGTCCGACGTAACCCAAGTTACGTCCAAATCTCCGCCTTCCCTAGGTTCACGGGGAGAGAGAGGAGGGGGGGGGAGGGTTAGGTATACGCGTTTCTAGTGCTCCCGTCCGGACGTAACGCTAGCCACAGCGAAAGTAAAAACAAAACAAAAAAAAAACCTTTGAACTATTTTTGTTGGGTACGCGCGCAACAGAACGAATGTAACTGGAATGTTAGTTGTCGTCAAACGACAAAGTGCTTAGCTGTCGAAAATAATTTACGACGGAAGATAGCCGAAAGGCATGCATTTTTCACGCTCATAAATAACATGTTACGCGGATCCGGCCACTTCGTCGAAAGCCGACTGGTCGACAGCCAACTCGTCAACGGTCAATTCGTCAAATAGGCCAATTTGTAATAGGGCAACCTGTCAAAAGGGGCAATTTGTGGACAGGTGATTTGTCGAATGGGTCAAGTGACGACCCGAGGTAAACTTTCGCGGTGTTTTACCTTTTTGCCCTAAATTTCTTTCTCCGTGTGGATTAAACGCAGCGCCCTCGTTAGATTAAAAGAATGAAAAGATAAAATCACAAGAGGGCGAAGACAGGAAAGAACCTCGAGACAAGCCGAAAAATATGTCAATTCAGGATTGTCCTTTCGTTAATTTTGTTTCTTAGTTTTTGTAATAGGCCGCAGCAGACTGTCGCCACGAAGCGGCGTGAACAGATGGGTCGGGTAGGTTAACACGCCTCCCTGCGATACATGCGCGACGTATAGAAGTTGTCATCTTCGTCGAGGAAGAGCACACTGGAGGTCAATTACCGTGTGGCGATTTTACGGATTACTATAGCGCAGTATTTGGCTTAAAATGTCTGAAAAAAAAGAGGATATATTTTCGCTTTAGAAAAGTTGCGACCAGTTAGCCTTAGCGACGAGTTTTCCTTCGACGAGTTGCCTTATGACGAATCGGCCTAGTTGGCGAATGGGCCGCCGACGAGTTGGCCACCGACAGATACGGAACGAGAAGCGTACCAAGTTCACTGGAGATGGGCGAAAAACAAATGTGCCACTATGTGAGAACTCCAATAAAGAGAAGTTCCACATAATGCACAATATGAATCATACTGCATCTGTTCGTGCCGATGGCAAGGGTTCTAAGGATGAAGCTTTAATTAATTTAGGAAAATACAAAGTTGAGCGTTCAGCTTTATTCGTAATTCACACCAATTATTCAATTAGAACAAGTAACGTTTAAAAAAATTTTTTTAAGAGGTCATAGAATGTATTGTTTTATTACTGCGAGGTTATAAAAAAATGCGCCTTACTACAAAGCGATTACACTCGCGAAATCACAGACATGGATGTCCTCCGCTATCCAGATTTTATTTTCAGAGTTGAAAAACTCTCTTCTTACACAGAAACATTCTTAATAAAAACCAGTGGTGGCGGTAAAGCGTTGCCGGGAAGAAGTTACTTGTTTCAGTAAAGCAGTGACGTACTTGTTACATTTTCAAAACATTAACGGGTAACGTACTTAGGTTACTTATTTTAAGACACTAGTAACGTAGTTACGTTACTCGTTAAACCTTCTTCCCAATACATGAAAACGAATAAATATGCTTCGGTCTTGTTTCTATACTTCGTTTCAGCATTAGTCGAGACGCACCCAACTTCACGAGCTCATTTGACCAATCAGACGCGGTGAAAAGGGTACTATCATGGTGTTCGTCATGTTTCTGATTGGGTTTTATCATCGCTGAAACAATCATAAATATAAAAGGCCCAGTGGCTTGCGCTTTTGACTCTGCTGGATTAGCCCCTTAAGCTCGTAGCGTGAGCTGTATCTGAACTTTAGCTGTGACAAAGAATAGGCGCCAAGTAATTAATAATTCCACTCATTGCACTCGCATTAAAACTTTTCCCGTGTTTTCCCCACGCATAAAGTTACACTTTAGAAACTCCAACGCCCACGCCCTTTGTCACAATGTCAAAAAACACTGTCGCAAAAAAAAATGCTGATACCGTCACTTTATCAATAAGTCGCAACGTAAAAGTAACGTGGGTTACTTTTTGACGGTAACGGTTACGCGTTCTTTTTATTTTGATGTAACGTAGGTCGGTCACGCGCTTCTTTATTTTGCACGTAACGAGTAACGCGTTCCGTTACATTTTTTGTAACGTCTTCAACATTGATAAAAAAAGAACACTGAAAAATATTTATAACTGGAACTTTTTTGTTTCGCAGGTGTTTCCGCTTGCTTCAAGGTGTACCACAAATTGACTCCGGATAAACGTCAAGATATGAGTTTCCACAATGATTGACAAACTTGGACAAACATGTTTGAATATCAGAAGCTGCAGCATCAGGGTTCAGAAGCATTGAACAAGCTGTAAAAAACACAAAACGTTATAGCTTAGAAATGTGCACAGTTAACATTCTTACAGTATATTGTTCACGATCCACAAAGTTAAAGAGGTTATGGGCAAGTAAGGAATTGTGACAATTGCTATAGTGTTAAAATTGGCAATTTAATCTTGATATACTATTCGTAGGAATATTAAAGGCAACAGTTAATCTTTTTAATGTTCAGATTCCCGGCTCCCACAACTTTTGTTGAGCCTCAACTAGTCAAACAGAATGTAGTTTATGCTCTAAGCTTTCCGTTCCAAAATTTATAAGTACGTCAAAAAATCGACGAATTTTGTTCCCTTTTATAGTGTTACCTATAGTTCGTGCTTATGTTGCACTAGTAGTCATATTTTAAAAGCATAAAACACAATATCTAAATTTTTACCTTTTTTATAACAAAGATTTCACATTTCACAAACAAAATGTTGTGCGTGATTCAACATTAAGCATTACGACCCGCGAATATAAATATAAACAAAAAAACATATAGTTATATTTGCCCAATGAACAATACTGGGAACTCTAGCCTTATAAAGGCAATTGGTTCGGGATGACATTGAAGTAGGTTCATTATGAATCTGGGTCTTTAGATAAGTCATAAGGGAAGTTGGAGTTTGGTGGGGAGGATTATTTATCCCATAAGTTGGGACTCTGCTAATTACTCCAATATTTCCTTACAAATGATAGTCAACCAAAACGCATTTGCTAGCAAGCGTAGACCACCATAAAGAACAAGAATACTTCGTATTTGGGTTCATGCCCAGAACGATATTCCGAGTGGGCTCAGAAAGAAAGCTAATTTTGTATGACTGGCTTCTAATAATATGTATGCGTAATTTATTATTTCGGAATTTGTTTGATATTTGCCCCTAGTTCATAAAAACTTGAATTTAATTTGACAATAAATTTATACACAGTGCCAAAACGCAGCAACTACAGTTCAAGAGAAATACTGTCACAAATGACAATTGATGAGGCAAGGAATGACTGAAGGAAACTAAACATTTAATGGGGCGAACTTGTGCCCAAAACAAAACAGAAGGAGGTTGGCGTCATAGGCGTCGATGTTGGCGAAACAGCAGGATCGAGCGCAGGGGCGAGACTGACTCCGGCTGGCCACGCGGAGCCCCTTATGTAGACGCGTGGGCTTCTGGAACAATCGGCGTAGAAAGTTCGGCGTGTAGAACATTCGGACCTCGGAGAAGCAACACCATTGTCGAAATGACCAGAATGCGACATTCACAGAAGCAACAAAATGGTGCGTCCACTCCCAGGCATCGAATCTTGGCCCTTAGCGTGGGAGCCAAGCGCGATAACCATTCGGCCACGGGCGCGCTTGCTTGAATACGCGCGTAGCATTACTCCCCCTTTAAAAGAGCATCGTCTCGATGCAACGTGCCAGCGAACCAAACAGAGGAAAACAAACAAAAAAATTGGAAAATACGGAGGCTGGTAAAACAGCCATATTAAGCATTTAGCACGGGATCACGGTTACAGTCTTATCGTGCGTAGTACGGCTTCAGGCGCACGACGTGGACGACTTCAGGTCGCGGTGGACGGCGTGATGATGTACTCGTCCCGTCGGGCACCACCTCACAGTTCAGATCTCCGAGTCGACGAAGTACCTTGTAGGGTCCGAAGTAGCGCTTCAGGAGTTTCTCGCTTAGACCGTGTCGCTGTATCGGGCTGCAGACCCACACATGGTCTCCGGGTTTGGAGCGAACGTCGATCCGACGAAGGTTGTACCGGCTAGCATCGACACGTTGTTGATCTTGGGTTCGGAGTAAGGTGAGCTGGCGAACTTCTTCGGCTCATTGAGCACCCACCTGGGCGTCGTGGCTCCCATCGTCAGCTGGTTTGTGCGGCAGCATCGCGTCGAGCATGGTTGTCACTTTTTGGCCATGCATCATCTGAAACGGTGTTATCCCCGTTTTCTCTTGCACCGCCGTGTTGTAGGCAAACGTGACGTAGGGTAACACCTCATCTCATGTCTTGTGTTCTACGTCAACATATGTAGAGATCATGTCGGCGATTGTTTTCTTTAGCTTTTCTGTTATTCCATTAGCCTGTGGATGGTAAGCAGTGGTCCGACGGTGGCTGGGGATAGTAAGGCAAAGGATCTCTTGCGTCAACTGGGCCACGAACGATAATCCACGGTCTGTAATGAGGACTTCAGGAGCGCCGTGCCGGAATACATTGAACTCGATGAAAAACTTGGCGACTTTAACAGCCGTACCTTATAGAAGGGCTTTCGTTTTGGTGTACTGTGGGAGATAATCGGTCGCGACGATTATCCAACGGTTTGCTGGCGTCGATTGTAGGAACGCTCCAAGTAAATCTATTCCAATTTAGTGCAACGGGGCAGATGGCGGCGCCATAAGTCCTGCCTGCCTTGTCGGTGGTTTCTTCTGTCGTTGAAACTCGTGGCAAGCTCTGGTGTAGTGATGAACTGTCGTCGCAAGCTTGGGCCAGTAGTAATTTTCGCATGTCCTGGCAGGAGTCCTGCTGTAGCTAAAGTGTCCTTCCGTCAGGTCATCGTGGCAGGCTTTAAATATCTCTTCTCGAAGACTGCAAGGCATCACCAACAGACGCGCCCTGTAGTCACTGATGTTCTCCTAGTACAGCATCCGTCGTCGAATGGCGAAGGTAGGCAGGATTTGTAAAAAAAGCACAAGGAACCATTCTTCCTTGTCTCTCTGGGTGCTCGACGAGTGCTCGTAGTTCAGAAAAAGTCAAAATTCGGGGGCTTTACGTGCCAAACTAACGACGAGCACCTGGCACGCCCCAGCAGAGGGCTGAGGATTAATTTCGACCGCCCGCGTATCTTTTGACGTGCAACCGAAAGCTGGGTTACACGGTGCCTTCTCCGAAATGAGCCTCCGTCAAGATTGCGGGCAGCTCGGCCGGGATTTGAACCCGCCACCTGGGGATCGCAGTTCAGTGTCGTCTCGTTGTAGTGCTGCAATGTCGCTGATATCTAGAGCGCCGGGGAAACACTCATAGTCGTCGTCTTAGGAGCAGGCAGGACCGGCCTTGTCGGGGGCCCTTGGAAGGCAATCGGCGTCATTGTGCTCCTAGCTGGACTTGTGCATCACGGTCAAGTCGTACTCCTGTAGTCCTAGGCTTCATGGGGCGAGGTGTTTGAAGGGTCCTTCAGATTCGCGAGCCAGCATAGCAAGTGGTGGTCTGTGACCAGGCGGAAAGCACTTGCATACAAATACGGGTAGAACTTCGTTATTGCCCAGACGACTGCAAGGTGCTCCTTTCAGTTGTTGAGTAGTTCCTCTCCGAGTTAGAGTGTCCTACTTGCCTATGGGATGACTCGCTCTGCGGCCTCCTGCCTTTGGACCAGTACCGCGCCAAGTCCGTTGTTACAGGAGTCCGTGTGGATCTCTGTTTCAGCGAACTTGTCGAAATGGCTAAGAATCGGTGGCGTCTGGAGTCTTTGTTTGAGCTCATCGAACGACCGCTGTTGTTCTTCTCTTCACTCAAACTTTACGGCGTCCTTTGTGAGGTGCGTCAGCGGTGCGGACAGCTTGTATAAGTCCCGAACAAACCACCTGTAGTATGCATAGAGGCTGAGAAAGTTTCTCACGGCCTTTCTGTCAGATAGCGGCGTAAATGCGGCTACGGTGTGCGTCTTCTCGGGGTCAGGGCGGACATCCTTGCTGCTCACAACGTGACCAAGGAAGTGTGGTTCACTAAAGGCAAACCTACACTATGTAGCTTTGAGTAATAGGCAGGCGGTTTTGATGGCTTGAAGCACGGCTTGAAGTTGTCTCAGGTGTTCGTGAAATCCTGTGAAATTACTACATCATCGAGGTAGACGAGGCAGCTCTGCCATTTGAGACCTGACAGCACAGTGCCCATGACACGCTTGAAATTGGCTGGTGCTTTAGAAAGTCCGAACGGCATCGCTTTGAACTCGTACTGTCCATCAGGCGTAACGAAGGCAGTTTTTTCGCGGTCGCGTTTGTCGATTTCAATCTGCCAGTAGCCACTCTTCAGGTCAATCGACTAAAAATATATAGAGTGGCGCAGTCGCTTTAACGTATCGTCGATGCGGGGGAGCGGACAGTTCTTAGTCACAGCGTTCAGTCGACGATAGTTGACATAGAACCTCAAAGTTCCGTCCTTATTTACAAGGACGACTCTGGACGCCCACGTACTTTTGAGGGTTGAATGATATCGCCGTCGAGCAATTCCTGGACTTGATCTTGAATCAACTCTCTTCCCTTTAAGGAGACTCAGTACGGCGACCTGTGGACAGAGAGCTCATTTTCGTCAGTAAAAATGCGATGCTTCGCTACAGTTGTTTGTTGCACCCTTGATGTTGTAGCGAAACACTCGTTAGATTCTCTAAGAAGGTGAAGCTGCCGTCCTTGTTCAGTTGCTGGAAACTTCAAGTCGATGTCGAGTTCCGAGGGCGGCGTTCTTTCGTGCTGCGATGAAGTCGGCTCTTCTGAAAGTGCAGCGATTGCAGCTGAGTTCTGGAATTCGTCAATGTAGCCGACGGCGTTACCTTGTGACGAGGACCATGGCTCGCTCGTCTTGAAGTTCTGTTACTCCTCTAACGACACCGATTGCGCTTTTAGAAGCAACTAAGCGCTTCCCTCGAGCAGAACTTAGCCGCTTAAAGCTTCATCGGTCCCGACGGGTATAAAAACCCTCGACCGCCGCGGTAAGTTCACGTACTTTGCGCGGACTCGGACTGCGGGAGACGTCGCTTTGGGTTCCTCCGCTGGTGGGAGAGGTTCTCATAGCGTCAGCCGGTTTGCTCCGAGATCGATTACGGCGCCGTACTCGCATAGATAGCCCATTCCGATGATAATGTCTATCGCAGTCTTGTGAAATAACGAACTTCACGGGGCATGCCTTACCGTGTATCTCAGCTTGTGCAGTGCACATTCCAGTTGGCGTTATTAGGTGGCCTCCGGCGGTATGTATTTGCGGGTCACGCCACGGCGTCATCACTTTCCAAAGACGGCGTGAAAGCCTTCAACTAAACACGGAGCAGTCTGTTCCGGTGTCCACGAGTGAAGACACGTCGTGGCAGTCGATGGTCATGTTGAGGTTCTTGAGCACCGTTGTCGAAGCATCGCTCTGATGCATGGCGTCGGTCGAGTGGGAACTCTCCGGCGTCTTCGGAGGCTCTTTACGTCGTTGGTCTACGGCAACTCCACCTCCAAGGGTTTCCGTGCTCAGTTTTCCTGTTGCGACAAAGGCTACAGGCTTTCACGATGGAGTCGGTGCATGGGCGAGGCTGGACGTCGTGGTGACGGCGGCCTGGACCCGCGGAGAGGTGCAGGCGGGAGAGACAGAGGTCGACGGAGGTACTCTTCAATCTCCCACGGTCGCTCACCATAGCCTGGACGTAGATCGGTTTGGTTGAAGGCGAGCGCCCCTATTTTCCGGTAGGGGCAACGGCGGTAGAATGATCAGCTTCCTCACAATGGTAGCACAGCGGCCTCCACACGTCGGTCTGTCTTTGCACACCATGTTCTGGGCGGACGTGCACGCGAACTTCCTGGCGTCGGGGATACTGCTGCGCTGGATTCACGTCGGGGTGCCGACATGCACGGATGCGTGGCTGGTGATTATCGTCGGACCATTGCGGCCAATCTTAGAGCTGGATCCTCCGGTGCTGCTACGATTACGGAGCCTCAGGCTGGAAGGCTCGGTGAACCTTCTCTCGGACGATTTCAGCGAGTGCGAGTGAGTGCTGCGCGCGGCGGATCATATCATGCGGAGCTTTGCCCGGATGGAAAAAAGAACGTCTCGCGCCCCGGCTGGACGTGCTCCGCATGGGCTCCGCTTCCACCTGGTTATAGCTTTGTACCATCGCAACCAAACCAATCGAATTGATACCAAAGTGTTCCTAACGTCACCAGGACCACATCGGTGCCAACATCATCGCCCATCGATACCGGGTACGTGAATTACCACCGAATTATGACCGGCAACGCCGGCACTCATCGCTAGGCCTAACGTCACCTTCGCCTGGCGAGGCGGCCGCCGGCTTGACGTCAGCGACAGAGGCAGCAACCACCTGCGCACGTGCGGTTCGCTCTCAACACGCCGACATGAGCGCCTCCCAACCAGCCGCCGAAGCGGGAACTTCAAACTCTCCGCCGCCGCCTGCCACCAACTCGCCGCCGCAGCAGCTCCCAACTTCTCCGGCTAACACCTCCATTCGAATCACCCCAACGCGTGTCGAATGCATGGTTGAAGGGGACGAAATCGATCCCGACATCCTGCATGAACCTGGATGGAAGACAATCCGCTCCCGCATCGCAGCAACAACCGCTACTTCAGCCACAACCACACCCGCTGCTGACCCCATCAAGCCCCAACAAAAGCGCCAACAACATCGCAAGAAACCTACCACCCCACCAGAAAACCCGCTCCCCCTGATGACTTCAAGGTTGTCATTCGTCCTCAGGGCGGTCTGGACCTCAGCAAAACTAATGCAGCCCAGCTAGCCGACTGCATCTTCCACCAAACCAAGATAACAGACTTCGCTCAAGACCAAGTACGCATAAACACCCGTTCAAACTTCATCGTAGTAAGTACCCCCGATGAACGCAGAGCCCAACAATACATGGACCTCAATGCAATCACCTGGAACGGTACCCACTACCCCGTCCAAAGTCACATACCCCCACCCAGCATCACCACGTCAGGAGCAATATTCCAGATCCCAGCTGAAGACTCCGAACCACTAATCATGGAAAGCCTCACGCGTCATAACCCCACCATAACAGTCATCGACGCCCGTCGCATCAAAGACACGGGCATCGTACAAGTCCTCTTTTTGGGGCCGCATGTACCCTTCTGGGTGCGGTACCGTGCGGTTATTCTTCGCTGCTACCCCTACAAGCGCAAAACCGAAGCATGCATGGCCTGTTGGTCGGCTGGCCACAGGCGAGACGTCTGCCCCAAACCCTCCCCGAAACCCCACTGTACTATTTGTGGTACACTGGGCCCCACACCAAATCACCCCTGCCAGCCTCACTGCATCCTCTGTGGACAAGATCACCTGACAGGTGCAGCGGGATGCCCTAAACGCTTCCAGCCTCGCCGCACCCTACCGAAAATCCTACCCAACATACCCCCCACCACCCCCGGGACCGGACCTGACCGCACCACCACGACCCTCACCACACCCGGACTCACCTACAGCCAAGCCGCTCAGGGCCAGGTACGCGCAGCTCTGCTCCCAACTCCCCCAATTCACCCACCCCCACCCCCGCCCTCCACATGGCAGGACGAAATGCGCCAAATGCGCCAGGAAATGCAGCAATTGCGTAACACTATCACCCTCCTTCGCTCAGACAATGAACGCCTACAAACGGAAAACCGTCTCCTTAAACAGCAACTCCAAACCTCCCACAACCCTCCAGCCCCGACACCCGACCAGCTAACCACCTGCCCCCGAGTAAGAAACGAGCACTGCCCCCCAATACTGACCCTCACCCCACATCCTCAGGCAACGCAGAAATAGCCACCCTACGCGCCGAAATAGAAACGGCTTTCGATAACCACCGCCAACACACCTCTGCCCAAATCAATGCAATCCAGGAATCGGTACACTCCCTACATCAAGAAGTCCTACAATGGATGCATCTTGCCACCCCAACTACCACACCCCTACCTATAACCCCCGAAAATGACCCGGACCTCTAACCCACAATACATCTGGCAATGGAACTGCCGCGGTTTTCGAACTAAAAGAGCCAACCTCCAAGCACACATTGCATCCATACCCAACCCCCCATCCTCATAGCACTACAGGAAACATACCACTCACCCAAGCTCAAAGACTATTCATCTCACTCCCCATTGGATTTCCCCCAGATAGCCACCCTTGTGCATCGCAATATTGCCTCCCAGCACCAAACTTTCACGTCACCGATCCCACACATACTCACCACACTCCACCTCCCCAAATCCCCTGTCACACGCCTGCACGTTCTTAATATCTATAGCACCCCTAAATCCAAACACATATCCTTCAAATACATCTTCCACCAGGCACTTTCTCTCACTAAACGCGACCCCCTCCTAATTGTAGGTGACTTCAACGCGCCTAACATAGAGTGGGGCTACTCTTATACCACTCGCAAAGGCCGCCTACTCTCTGAACTTACCCACTCCCTGCACCTCACCCTCCACACCGACCCTTCCTCCCCCACACGCATTGGCAACAGTGCCCAGCGCGATACCACTCCCGACCTCACCTTAAGCACCGGACGACTCACCCTTCTCACCTCCACAACACCACACACACTTGGCAGCGATCACTACATCATCAGCACGTGTCTTACCCTCAAAGGCATCTCCACAACCCCCCACTTCCACCAGTAACACACACAGATTGGGATCTTTTCCGTACCGAATGCCCACTCCCACCCACCACCACCTGTGACTCCGACCTAGAACAATGGACGACCCAACTTCTCTCAGCTAAACAGATTGCAACCAAAACTATCGACCCTCCTCCCCCAGCGGATTATGTAGATACCCACCTCCGTAACCTCTGGGAGGCCTACACCAGCCTAGAGCAGCGCTGGCGGAAACATAGACACCGACGCAAACTTCGCCTCAAACTACAAACCCTCCGCACTAAGATCGAAACGCACGCACTCACATTAGCCAGGGACAACTGGAACAACACTTGCGACGAAATGCGAGGCCAGCTCTCCACTAAGAAGGTTTGGCACATCCTCCGTGCCCTACTCGACCCGCGCACTACTAAGACCCAATCTCGCCACCAAACCACACAAATTATAGCGGACACTCAGCTCTCACCCACCGCCCTATGCGACACCCTCCGCTCCATATACATCCCACCTCCCTCATCACACCCTGTTGGTCCTCCACAATACACTGGCAACCCCAACCCACAGCTCGACGCCCCCATCACCTTTGCAGAACTAGAAGCGGCGGTGCAAGCCCTCAAACGCAACACCACACCAGGACATGACAACGTCACAAACACCCTCTTACGTCACCTCAATGAGGAGGTCCTAGAATACCTTGTACAACTCTTCAACCAACAATGGCTTAACCACACCCTTCCCTCCACCTGGAAACACTCCAACATCACCCTCATACCCAAACCTGGAAAAAAACCTCCATACACAACCTTCGCCCCATCTCCCTTACCTCCTGTCTCGGCAAACTTCTCGAACACGTCCTGCAGAATCGCGTCAATGCGCACCTTGAACACACACAAACCTACCCACCCAACATGATCGGCTTTCGACCCAACTTATCCACGCAAGACGCCCTTATACAGTATCACCATGATTTCCACCAACACCCCCCGCAACGAGATCACACCTCTATACTCTCACTGGACCTCCAAAAAGCCTTTGACAATATCTCACACCATAGCATCCTTCAGGCAATCTCATCCCAAAACCTAGGCCTACACTTCTACCACTATATCTATAACTTTCTCGCACAACGTACCGCTACCATCCGTTTGGGCCATGTCCAGTCTGATCCTTTCCACATGCCAGACCGCGGAACGCCACAAGGAGCGGTCCTCTCGCCCATGCTCTTTAACCTCACCCTAATCCCACTTGCCCGCACTCTCCTCACTATCCCCACGCTACGCAGCACACTGTACGCAGATGACATTGCCCTTTGGGTCCTCTCTGGCTCCGACCAACACATTGAAGCAACACTTCAACGCGGCCTAAACCAAGTCTTGCATCACATCGAACCTTTGGAGCTCCAATGCTCCCCACACAAATCCGCTCTCCTCACCTTTACGCCCCCTCGCAACAAACCCCTGTCACAGAATTCAATAGCTATTTTGTCCTTCAATGGTGATGGTGTTGTGCGTTTCCGTGTTTGTGAGCGGGGTGCGCGAGCGCCGAGGACAGGAGCGCGTGCGTAGGATTTTTTTTTTTTTTTTTGTGCGAGACCGGAGGAAAAAGAAAGAGAGGAGATCCCCGGGCGCGCGACGGCAGTGGAACGTTGGAACGCCGGAGGAAGGCTGCGTCGGTGTGGAATGGTCGGCGCTGAGCAGGTCCGCGGCGGTATGGTTGTTCGACCACCGAGAAGTATTCGACGGGGTGTGTGAGTGCTTGTCGAGTGAGTGCTGTTCGTCACTACAACACGCAAGCCACCACGACTTCTCGACCCCGACTGGCGGCGCAACGAACGGGACCACCTTGGGACGCTGGACTCGGCTCTCCCCCCTCCAAAACTGTATGACAACCTCGATTTGACTTTTGATTTTTTTTCTTTCCGTATTTCAACTGTGTGTACGTCCTGTGCGCCTTTCCCTTATTTTTGAATTATTTTGTATAAAATACTGTTCGTAACGTCGGCATGTTCTGCTCTCAATTCCTCCCGCCTCTCACGAAGCGTATCGCCAAGGTGTGGTCCTAGCACCTGGACAGCGGTCCAAGTCAAATTACAAATTTGTTTGTTTAAATGGGATCGTTAACATCCGAACCTGTGACAAACTGGCGTCCGCGACAGGACCTGCTGTCCACTGTGACGATCTATCCTGAGAGGCGGAGGGGGAGCGAGTGAGTTTTGCCGCGCCGTAGGGAGCGCGTTGTGAGGCTGACGCCGTTGCGGGAGCACACAACCCGGCTTACCGATCGGGAGCAGAGGAGGGGTTCTAGAGTCAGACTATCCAGCAAAGGGTCCGCGCGATTTCAGCCATGGAGCTCCCCGAGCTAATGGCCTGCGGAAAAGAACTCGGGCTCAAGGGTGCGGCCCTGAAGGAATGGGTGGAGCAAGAGAGGGAGAATACGAGAGCCGCGAGAGCGCAGGAGCAAGAGAGGAGTGTCGAAGCGGAGCACCGAACCCTAGAGCTGAGGATCAGGCTGCAAGAATTACAGAACGCGTCGCCGATCCCTGTTACCACTAGTTCCGCCGAAAACGGGACCGGGACAACGCTATGGAAGAGTCCTCAGCGTTGGTTGCCCACGTTCGACGAGAAGAAAGGACGACCTTGATGCCTACCTGATGCGCTTTGAGAGACTAGCGAGCGGGCAGATGTGGCCCCGCGAACACTGGGCCACTGCGCTTAGCGTATGTTTGGCAGGGGAAGCACTTGGAGTCTTTTCTAGGCTAACCCCGGAGGATTCGGTCGAATACGATAACGTAAAGAAAGCGCTCCTGCAGAGGTTTCGGTTGACTGCGGACGGCTTCCGAGACAAGTTTAGAAGTGCTAAGCCGGAAAAGGGGAAACCGGTACACAATATGCGGCGAGGTTGTCTAGCCTGTTTGACCGTTGGGTCGACCTGTCCGGGACGGCGAAGGATTTTGCCGCCTTACGGAATTTGCTGCTCACGGAGCAGTTCGTTCGGAGCGTTCCGTCAAAAATGTCGCTTTTCTTAAGAGAAAGAAAGAGCAAACAGCTAGGCGAAATGGCTGACCTCGCAGACCGCTATCTGGAGGCCCAAGAACAGGAGCCGGCCAGGAGAGAGGAGGCTACATCAGGCTCTGCGGCAAGTGGATCTCGACCGACATCGAACGGTCAACAGAACAAGGCCAGTAAGCTTCTTAGGAAATGTTTTCTTTGCGGCAGAAGTGGACACCTAGCGGCACAGTGCAAAAACGGTCAGAAACCGAGCAGCCAAGCTGGGACCTGCCGAAATTGCGGAAAGTTTGGTCACACGTCCAGTCAATGTTGGAGCCGGGACGGAGGATCGCAAGTCTCCTGTGTTCAAGCAGGCAGGGAGGAGCTGGACGCAGTATCCGGTCGGGTGAAGGGTGGCTATGTCGAGTTAAGGGACGGCACCAAGGTGCCAGTGGTAAACGCAATGTCCGGGACTTCTCGCCTGATGGGGGACATGCCTGTAGCTGCCGGAAAACTACACGGACAAGCTGTCACTGTGTTGCGTGACACAGGCTGCAACACTGTCGTAGTGCGCCGAAGCCTCGTACCAGACGACAACCTGACCGGAACGTCGAGTCTCGTGTACTTGGTGGACGGGACCACGAGGGTCTTGCCTGAGGCCAGGGTGCATGTTGAGACTCCTTTCTACAGTGGGAACGTCGTGGCTAAGTGTATGGAGAACCCTTTATATGACCTGATTTTGGGTAACCTCCCTAACGTGCGCGCCCCCAGCGAACCGGAAGCTGGCTGGAATAGACCGGAGGAAACTGAAGTGGGTTTGCCTCACGATGAGAAGCAAGGTGTAGAGATTCGTGCCACCGCAGCCATGGAAACAAGGTCCCAGAGACAGGCGGCAAAGAACGCCACCCCGCTGAGAGTGCCCATAATTGAAGGTGCACCTGAGAAGCCCGAGGAACTTGCGACACTACAAAAAGAGGACAGCAGTCTAAAGGGGCTCTTCGACCGTGTCGGAAAGATATCCAACTGCAGAAACTCGGAGGACACAGAAGAGTTTGTCATGCACCGGGGACTGTTGCACCGAGTTTTTCGGACATCAGAGCGGGAGTTCTACCAGTTGGTGCTCCCTAAGAACTTACGGGACGGAGTGCTTCGTATGGCTCATGACGGCATTTTGGCTGGACATCAAGGGGCAGAGAAAACGGCACTCCGTATCGTCAGCGAGTTTTACTGGCCGGGACTCCAGGCGGACGTCAAACGCTTTGTCAGATCCTGTGACAAGTGCCAGCGGACGACTCCGAAAGGGAAGGTGACGAAGGCACCCCTCGGGAAGATGCCGTTGATCGATACCCCTTTTCAACGGGTCGCGGTGGACATTGTGGGACCCATCACACCAGCGACGTCGAGCGGCAATAGGTACATTCTGACCATGGTTGATTATGCCACCCGTTATCCTGACGCTGTGGCACTACCGGACATAACCACAGAACGTGTGGCCGAGGGTCTTGTCGGCATGTTTACCCGTACCGGTGTTCCAAAAGAGATCGTGAGTGACCGTGGAACGAACTTTACTTCCGAGGTAATGAAGGAGGTGAGCCGCCTCCTCTCCATGACGCAACTTCACACCACGCCATACCACCCCATGGGGAATGGTTTGGTGGAGAAGTTTAACGGCACCATCAAGATGATGTTACGACGCATGTGCCAAGAGAAGCCTCGAGACTGGGACCGGTACCTCGCACCTCTGCTTTTTGCGTACCGAGAAGTACCGCAAGCGAGTCTGGGTTTTTCCCCGTTCGAACTGCTTTATGGACGCCACGTGCGGGGACCGCTCTCAGTTCTAAGAGAACTGTGGACGAACGAGGCTCTAGAGCCGGACGTTCGTACCACCTACGAGTACGTGTTTGAGCTTAGAAACCGACTGGAGGCTACCTGTCGGGTAGCCCATGAAACACTAGAGAAATCGGGCGATCGGTACAAGCGATACTACGACCAGAAGGCCCGCAACCGAGAACTGAGCGTGGGTGACAGAGTACTGATTCTCCTCCCCACGGACAAGAATAAGTTGCTTATGCAGTGGCGAGGGCCCTACCCAGTGACTGCAAGGAAAGGCGAAGTCGACTATGCTGTGGACCTGGGGCACGCAACAAAAATTTTTCATGTGAATATGCTCAAAAAATACGAAGAAAGGGAGGCCAAGGCCCCAGATGCAGACGAGCTCCAGTGTGCTGCTACAACCACTGACGGAGAAGGGGGAGGACAAGCTACCAATGTTGAGCCTTCAAAGGTCGGAAGACAGCCGGGACGTGACAATAGCTGACGATCTGACGACACGACAAAAACGACAAGCTCAAAGTCTGGTCAACGAGTTTGACGCGGTGTTCTCGGACGTTCCTGGACGTACGGATCTGGTGGAGTGCAGGCTAGAGCTCTCGACCACCAGGCCGGTTCACACCAAGCAATACCCGCTTCCGCACTCCGTGCGCCAGGTCGTGAAGGACGAGGTGAGAAAGATGTTGGAGATGGGAATCATCGAACGGTCTGACTCCGCGTATAACTCCCCCATCCTCGTCGTAAAGAAGACCGACGGCACCCATCGACTGTGCATTGATTTCCGGGCACTAAACGATGTGCTAACCGCGGACGCCGAACCTATTCCCCGGGTGGATACCTTGTTCTCGGAGGTGGGAACAAAACGATATTTCTCGAAGTTGGACTTCACTAAAGGGTATTGGCAGATCCCACTCTCCGAGGAATCAAAGGCGAAGACTGCTTTCTCGACAGACACAGGACTGTACCAGTTCCGGTTCTTACCGTTCGGGGTGAAGACCGCGCCCGCGATATTTACGAAGCTCATGAGAAGACTTTTAGGACAGATTCCCGGAGTTCTCTACTACTATGACGATGTCTTGGTGACGGGCGAGACCTGGGAGCAGCACCTGGCGACGCTCAGAGAAGTCCTGCAGAGAATCAAGGCAGCGGGGTTAACAGTGAGACCCCCGAAGTGTGAAATCGGAAGGGAGGAGATAACTTTCTTGGGACACCGGGTCGGTAAAGGCGAGCTGACGCCACTCGTTGGACTCGTCGAGAAGATCCAAGCGGCCCCACGTCCAGAGACGAAGCGGCAGGTGCGCTCCTTCTTAGGGCTAGCAGGGTATTATCGAGAGTTTATTGCCAATTATGCTGAGGTGTCGGCTCCCTTGACCAGCCTCACTCGGAAGGGGGGCAGCAACCGAGTAGACTGGAAGCAAGAACACGAGGACGCTTTCCGCGAGCTGAAGCGCCGGCTGACAAGTACCCCGATCCTTAGACTGCCGGACCTCCAAAAACCCTTCGTGC